>VCRD01002149.1:0-56845 GCA_006783055.1 Trinorchestia longiramus
ATAGCATCAACCTTAGTACTTTTCATCACCAGCTTGGTCGACTGGTGAGCGAATCTGCTTGCGAGCGGGAAGACCCGGGTTCGAATCCCGCTGCCGACATGGTTGACGCGGCTAGAAAGACGGCATGGGACTTGGGTAAAACAACCGAATAATTATCGAAGTAATTATCCGACCCAAGAATGGGCCCGAAGGTTCGTTCCTATAGCCTCATTCTATTCTATTCTATTCTACTTGCCATTGCACTGGAGATTTGTCACTGGTGGCGAGGATATGACAATTTAACACTCGCAAATAACTCCTCAAACAATACCCGTAATTTTCTTACCGTTATGACACCAATAAACTTGGTTGCATTTCCTACAAGTGATTGGCTACTTCGATTCACGGCGTGGCATGTATTCCCTGCTCTATGAGCTATCAAGGTGCTGCAACAATACAAATGGAGAATTCCCTCAACGCACACGTTTTAGTGCACGCGTAAGATCCACTGCCCGTCAGCATGATGGTTTCAATTTGTTTCACTTTAATTTAATTGGTCAGTCGCCCTACCCATTCCCTAGGCGTCAAATTCAACCTACATGGTTACCAGCAGGTCACACACCTTCCTCCGCAAAATATAGCTCCAAGTCCCTTCTATTCTCATCATACCTGACGTTCTTTACGAGCTTACTCCTCCCCTGTGAGGTTCCCTTTTCCAATGCTCCTCTTTTTCGTCCAATAGTATGAAGCAGGTTTCTAAACACCGTTGATACACTTCTCCCATTCTGCGATCAAATTGACTGTTACAGAACAGGGTCCTTCTCGAAAGTCCCCAAGGTTTTCCTACAAACCAACTCGCGTTGACGTGCAGTTGAGTCATGTAAGCATATCCTACCCTCGTTCTGTCCTCAAGTATGGAATTTCTCTCCCATTAATTTCGTACTTGAGTTTTGCTGGTCGCTTCGATTTCTAGCTGCCCGTCTTATAAACTGTTTACATCTTTCCCCAGCACTGTGTTCTCACCACTACCATGTCTCAGGACACACTCATGAAACACATACACATGACACACACGTGTATGTCATGACATCTATTTTGGCTTCCATATTTGGTCCTCTTATTTTACTAACTTTGCCTTTACCAACCTGTTTTTTCCTCTTTATCTTGGTCACTTTCCTTTTGCCTCGTGCATTGCCTTTCAATGAGGGTAGCTTTGTCTGGCTTCTATTTGTTCAACTTCACAGGTGTGGTCTTCCTCTCATGTTCACATTGTATTCACTAACCCATCTTCCTGTTCCCGTCTTCGCCTCTACGTCCGTCATTCTCAAGTTCTTCACTCGATGTCTTCATCACTTTTTTGTCTTGGTCTTTAGAAAACGATATGGCCAAAATTGCACAACACGGTGCGATGCGATGGGAAGTCTCGCGTGTCAGAGGCCTTGCTACTGTATTTTGCACCTGTTAGTGAACAGCGTTCTCATTTTAGTTCAGTTTCAATCTTTCATTGTGAAGATCGACGACGCTGTAACTTTAAAGGATCTTGCTTCCTTGAAACAAGTTTTCAGGGTCTAAATGGTTGATTTTTTACATTTTTATTTATTCGTATGAATATGTTTGAAAATGTTTTTCTATATAATGTTGTGTTTCAAATCCTTCAGAATGGAAGTCAAAGAATGTTTAAGTTGATGTTGGCCTGATAATTTGTTTACTTGCTTTACTTCATCATTTAAAAAACCTCATTTACCTCGTCTCAAGTTGTGTTGAGAAATTAGTATGACTTCTTTCACTTGTTTCATTTGATCCAGTTAAATTCATCCCTCCATTCTAAACATATATGTGTGGTATGATTTGAATGCTTCAATTAAGCTTTCGTATACCAGGTCTCANACATCCACCTTATAGCCCCGACTTAGCCCCATCCGACTTCTTTTTATTTCCAAACCTGAAAAAGTCATTGAAAGGTACCCAGTTTTCATCAATTGAAGCAGTAAAAAGAGCTGCCATGACATGGTTCAAATCGCATGACTCTCAGTTTTACACAGATTGACTTACAGGCTGGTATCAGCGTTTGCAGAAATGTATTGACCTAGATGGAGCATATGTTGGAAAATAAACATTATGACTTTGACCGTTTTTTCAAACTGTCCTTTTTCCACGAACTTTTTGAAGCCCCCTCATAGACATTATATGAGTAAAATGTATATTTATTTAGAGTTCAAGTACGTCAACTACTCAAATTTGTAAATAAATGAATAAATGAATTGTTTGCTAATAAATGAGTTTCTTAATATTCATAATTATGAGTTAATAAATAAAGTTAAAATAAAATAAAGATCAGATAAAATATTCCTACTTAATCAATACCTAATTCATTCGTAATTATATTCTTAAATAATTTCACTATTTTCAGAACACATTCAAACTCACCTTAGCGTATTTTATTTGATATTACAAATACATCAATTTTACATGTGTAGGCTACTCAAATAAAACATAAGTGTTCCTGGATTCAGAGCTCCCTATGGCCGGAAACAGTTAATGCAATATCGGGGAAACATTCCGGCATTAATGTTCTGGAAAAAAATAGGAAAACCAATTCCTTTCATCTCTGTTCCTTGTACTGTTTTTAATTACGTGTGATATTGAAAATTTAATGTCGGAATAAAATTATAAAACTTTTTCACGTCTGCACCAACTGTTTCCAGCCACAGGAAGCATAATTTTAGTCAATGGAAATAGTGTCTGAATGCCTGAACGTAGTGTCTGAATGCCTGAACGTAGTGTCTGAATGCCTGAACGTAGTGTCTGCATGCCTGAACGTAGTGTCTGCATGTCTGAACGTAGTGTCTGCATGCTTGAACGTAGTGTCTGAATGCCTGACCGTAGTGTCTGCATGTCTAAACGTGGAGCACAGGCCAAGAGACAACTGAGAGGGAAGCCTGTAGAGCTCAGCAGATGAGCAGATTAATAAAGAGCAAAATTAGAGATTGGCAAAACGACTTTCAGAGATGAAAGGAACATCTTCTTCCTATCTCCGATAGCAGCTTCGTGTTAAAAACTGCGAGATGACAGAAAAATTATCAGTAATAGAAAGTACATCAATTATATGCCAGATATCAGTTATAATCAAGGTTTCCATTATGTGTTTTTAATCTTAACCTGGGTACCAGTTTTAGGGAGTTTTCAATTTTAGTGAAGTCATACGTTAGAGACGAGTCATCATTAATATCCCAGCTCCAGTTATAAAGAAGTTATCAGTTGTAGACAAGTCATCAATGACAATCAAGCTAGTAATTTTAAAAAGTTACCATCTAAGTTTCCATAAAAGAAGGACAGAGTTCATAACTGTGAAGAAGGACAGAGTTCATAACTGTGAAGCAGGACAGAGTCCACACAGTGAACCAGGAAGAAGCTTGCTGTGTCGAACTGCATTCGTCCTCAAACAAAAACAAGGATTTCAACGTTGTCTTTTTTTGTCCTGTGAACAGTCGGATGATCGCACAAATTCTTGCTGAACTCTGGAGATTGTCTCTAGCGCAGCTAAGTTAAGCGTTTGAAGCTTGGTTAAAATTATTTGAATGAATTTTCTTTAGATTGAAAGTGTTCAAATTTTTGGGGCTGCATTTTTACTTTGTGTGTTGTTAATAGACAAATCCCAATTGAGGCTCCACCGTATCCTCTCTATTCTATTTAGTAATTTTATTCTTGAACGATTACAAAATACATTCATTGACGGTTTAAACTAGTATTAACAAAATCCAATATTATTTCAATGAAGAACCAGGTGAACGTTGTAAAAAGCAAATAAAGTTCGGTGGACGTTCTCCTGATATTTCAGTACTGAACTCCTGATATACAGCTGTTTAATTTTTCCTTCGTATTCTTCCGAATTAAAATTTAACTTTTAGCTTGCAGGAAATCGAAAGTTGTGGTCATTGCATAGTTATTTAATTACGTCGTCTAAACTTCATGATTATCATATTTTCTCACTATGATTATCAAACTACTAATCCTCAATTAATCAGAAGATTGTACTTCCCTAAACTTCCCAAAGCTCAATGCGCAGAAGAGAAAGGCTGGCGTGACCATGTACTTCTTTTACCGCAGGCAGTTCATTCTACAAGCTTTTCAGCTCTTGAAATTCTTCTCCTTCATTTTTAGAAGCGTCCAAGCGAGAGATTGATTTGATGCTTGAATATCTTTGATAGTTGGACAATTTTTGCGGTCGTAGATGTCCTCTTCCTGCAATCTGAAGTCTGGAAAGAGTGAAGGCTCAGCCGACCAGCCTTAGAACTTCAGCTCGTTGAGAACAGGGACGTGGAAATCCTTGTACACGTTCCAGGGAAATTAGTTTCAGTGGGCCGAGATTCTTTTATAAAAATGGATCATGAATTTAAGAGTAATAAAATTCCACAATTTTTATTTAGACTCTTGAAGCTGCTTGAGAGCTACATAAAATTAAGAAAAATATAGTGTGAAATAAATTACGTCCAAGTTACATTTGAATTTTGAAGGGCTTATGTAAGAACTGAAGAGATTCTACGCAAATGAAATACATTAAGACAATATGATTAAAATTTGTCAACCCAGTTTGCATCTACAATTACATAAAATCAAACTGATATTTTTTTCGACCATCCAATTTCTTATGTAGATTTATACCTCAATGCTATTAGCTACCAAATTATTCGTATGCTCATATATGTTCAATACTTTCAGTCGTTTCTTAGAATTTAATGGTAACTTGATTCCAAACTCTTTATATATTATTAAGTACCTGAAATGGGATTTAAAGCTCAGTTTTCAGAACAACATGTATTTCAACAAATTTAACAAGATCATCAGAAAAAAAATTAATTGACAAATGTTCTCACAATTAAGAAATTCGCTTCAACAGCCTCGGTTCACGTACACATAATGAATTCACATTTTTATTTTTCATGTGCAGGGCATTCCAAATTATTTATTTACCAAAATACTCTAGCAAGTTCAAGTAACGAACATCGTGTGGTACAATAATCATCATCATTATCATACTCTCTTTGAAAGCAGGATGATCGAAGTAAACGAGCACTACTGTGTTTTGAGGCAAATGATTATTGACCAGTAATTTTTACGGAACTATTTCAAGTGATTTACTATCAGA
This sequence comes from Trinorchestia longiramus, assembly GCA_006783055.1. Taxonomy (NCBI): domain Eukaryota; kingdom Metazoa; phylum Arthropoda; class Malacostraca; order Amphipoda; family Talitridae; genus Trinorchestia; species Trinorchestia longiramus. The sequence goes on from VCRD01002149.1 coordinate 5,126, forward strand.
GCTTACATTCACGGTTTTGTTACGTGTAGCTTAGACGTAAACACTTTATTTAACATGTATCCCACGGTCATAAAATGTTGATGTTTAAAATACTAACGAAATTTTGAGTAAATTTCACCACGTGTACTATCATATTAGTATTTTTTTAAAGCTGCTGTAGGTAAAATAGCAAATCTTGTTTAAGCTGAATCCTGCACAGCCTTCTACAACTCTAATGTTTCCAGGTGGCCGTGGCAGTAAAATCAGACACAAAACTGGTTACCGAATGATTTTAGACTTCTTTGGGGAATAATTTCACATTAATGATCTAATACAAATTTTTGTGAGTAATTAAAAAATTATTCATTTATCATTCGTATTGGAAGACATTTTATCCACTTAAACCATTTGGTTGGGTGGTGAGCCTTATATATTTTTTAATAAACTAATTTCATTTACTGTATCTGTAAAAAGTATGCAATTTATATAGACATTAATTGATTTCAATATGATCTAATTACTTGCACAATTATGCAAAGGGATAGTAAAATTGAAAAGTATAAGGCAAACTGCGTCTCCAGTTGAATATGTGACACTCGATGAAGCGTAGAAGACGAATGAATTTATGAAATTTTTCTTCTCTTAAACACTTGCGCAATGAACATTACACGGTTCGTTCGTGTGATTACTGAAGACATCTTCCTTTAGAATATCCCTATGGATACCACCAGCATTGAATACCATTTGAGAACATAGAATAATTCAGTAACTGACGCAAATAAATTAATGAAGAACTAATTAACCTGAGAAGCTAATTAACCTGTTGGGTTATTTCCATCAGGAAATTAACCATCAGAGTGAAGCAAGATGGCAAGTCTTATGAGTGATACATACAACAAGCGATCTCCTGATTACAGTATCCCCTATGGCATTTCCTAAGGAGGATTACAATACCTCCTATGGATTACCATCTCTTCTCATGGGGATTACAGAGTCTCCTAAAAAGGATTACAGACTCACCTAAGGCGTATTACAATAGCTGCTGAGGAGAATTACATGATCTTCCGAGCTTGAGCTGTGAATGCCTCGAGGCAACCGGCACTGATGTGGATCTAAGAAAGTCTGAAGGAGGATGAGAAGATCACGGGATGGATTACAAGATCTCCCAGAGTGAAATATCGGATATCCAGAGGCGGATCCTCTGCAGCGGATAGCAGTCTGATTACATGACCTCCTGAAAAGATGATCGGATTTCTGGCTGTGAATTGAGCTCATGTGGAGCACATCGGCTTAATACACGAGAGGCAGCTTCGCAGAATCTTGCCATTTATTAAGGCCAAAACTGTAGTAATTTGCGAAACGATTTTATATTCAATTAGTTTCTTTATAACCAAAACCAAAATGCGGGCGCCAAGGAGCATAAAAATTACACATTCATTTCCACGGATGCATTGACTGAATGTTAAAACCTCTCGATGTATATGATGTAAGCAATCTCTAATAACTATCATCGCATTTAAAATAAATTTTTTCATGAGAGGACACGTAGCCTATTTAAACTTGTTAACAAAATTATGATTTTCACTCTAGATATTTGTGTTTCGTCGCACTCAACGTGATTGCAGTCTTTCAAGTATATATTTCCCTTACAGTTCAGCTCAAGTAATTAGAGAACTTTTAATAACACGAAATTGATAATCTAAATATTATCCATCGAAAACGTAGATAAAATTCTTCAAAGTGTTTTTTGGAGTCTGTTAAATACCTTGATCATGGAAAATTAAGGTAACAGGGAAACTAATCATCGGAACTCTATATGCAAAATCTATTTGTGAATCAAGATTTTCAGATTTTGACATGCAAGAGGGTTAGTCCCTTGAAGATGGCGATGTCTTCTGACATCTCTCGGTCCTCATCCAAGAAGGCAAGCTTCATACGTCAAATGTCGATCCTTGTGCAAATTAACTGTTCTGTTTGCACCAAGTTTTGCCATATGGTAGTTATGAAATTCATAGAGCTTTTGTCTCCGGGGATGAAATTACAATGTTTAATTCAGAAAAGTTCAAATTCTTTGGAAGCGCCGTCGCAATTTCCATTCCCGTTCATGGTAAAATACTTTAGGTGTTCCTTTATGGTAAATACCTTTGTGTGTTCCTCTGTGGTAAAATACCCTTAGGTGTTTTTTATGGTAAAATATTTTTAGGTGTTCCTCTGTAATAAAATACATTTAAGAGTTTCTTTTAAATACCGCCAGTATTTTGTATTAAATTCAGGCTTGTACTTTCATTCATCTTTATACTTCTCATAATATATCTAAAACAGCTTAGGTTCCTCATAATTGTTAAATTTAGTCATGTAACCAATACTAATTCTTAATAATGTATATATACATATATATATATGTATATAGATATATATATATATATATATTTCGAGACAGACAACTGAACAAAAAATAATTTCGTTGCTTGTTTCACCTCGACGCTTCCTATTTTGTTGCGTTAGGCTCACACTAAACAACTCGCTCACTGAAACGTTCACTGGCAACGTTCAACGTTGCCGGATGTGCGGCACCGAAAACCACAATAAAACTACTTGATTCCCTAAATAATTAATTAACTGGCTGACAGAATTTGTCGTTTATTCGAACGTGCGATAGAGACAGAGTCATGAATAATTTTTTTTTATAACTGGTTCATATTGCCACTCATTCAAATGTCTTCTGAAATTTTCCTTATAAATGAAGTTCTTAACGGTTAATTTCGTTATTTTTATTTCAAGAAGTGAATGTTTATTTAATTTGCCGTTATAATGAATGTATGAAATCCATCAGGTATTTTTGTTCGTTTGTATATGAGCTGAATTTTCTTTTTTGTTTTACTAGTGATTAACTCTTTTATTACTCAACTCTCACCGAACATATCCGTTGGGAAAATGTTGGAACTCTAACAATCTATTTTAGCATTGAAAATAAAAGTAAATGTTACACGTATCAATCATTCTTTAGCACCGTATATGTAAGTTACCATCAATTCGTTTAAACTTGCGTTCAAATGTTCAGTACCAATTGATAGAATATTCATCAATCAAAAAATTCTCCATGAGTCGAGGTGTGCTCACTAGAAAGATTGAAGAGATATTTAAATATGAGATTATATCATTGAAGGAAAAGCTGGAAGGACCACTGAATGTTGCAACTACGGCAGATGCTTGGTCTTGCTAGAATAAGTGAGTTCAATGGAAACATAAAAATAATGTACCTTTTAAATTTCCTATTTTTTAACAAACTAAAAAAAAGTTACCTAATATATACAGTATCTTTCAAATGCCACTTAATACAATATGATTCACGCAAAATGGCTATGTAGCATTGTTAAAGATAAAAATTATGCTGAAATTATTATTTAAATGTAGGGTAACGACCATTGAAAAATTAATAAAATATTAGATACTGAATATGAAGTATAAGTAACAATGGCAACTATATGCGGTTAATTTACACATCATACCTTGGCATAACTATTCACTGGATCGAACTCCAGACTCTCTTTAGGCTATTTTTAATTAGTTTTGTTGTTTAATAGTTGTGGTTGCACATTGCACTTGTAACCGCAACTTTTCAGTTTGAGTTGTTGCAGTTGCGATCGCAACTATTTTTAGTGACGCGGTTGCAGTTATCCCGCACTTATTTTCCAGTTGCATGTTCAATACTGCGCACATGACACTAGTGGGTTGTTGAAAATAGAAAATTATTCTTAATTTCCGTTTTACTAAACACTCAATTTTGATAAATACCTTATTGTTGAAGTATTTTTACCCAAAGCATGTCTTTGTAATTCACGACAACACTATTCTGGTATTAATCGAGCATGAACTAGTTGGTGTACTGCATCACATATGTAATTTTACCTTATTGAGCTTTATATCATCTAGGTTATAGTGTTTTTTAGTTCAAGTGTTATATCCTGTTTCTATAACTTTTCCTGTTTTATCATTTGTGTCAATTTATTTTTTCAAATTCCAATAGTATTTTGCAAAATAAAAACTTCAAACGTATTGCCATAATACCCTTTGTAATGGCCATATTATCTATGTAAATTAAAGGAGGCCTATTCTTGGGCAGTTGCCTCTAATTACATATAAAAAGGATATCTCAACGTACCTACATTTAACGCTAGAGTTGAGTTAATTTTAGAGTTATGTTTATTTGGAGTCACTCATCTTTGTACTACTCATGTAAAATTTTCCCTCAAATGCGATTTATAAATTTGAAAGCTACTACTACATGCATTTTTAGAAAATTACATTGTAATTGTCGAACTAACTATACACCGAAAATCTCCTGGAAGTCTCTTGTCTTCCGTCAGCATAATTTGACGCTCTAAATTCAATGCAAGCCACGCTTGAAGGTGCAGATTTTGCATGAATTTGTAAACAAGGACCTGAAATTGCATATCAAGGATCCGAATTTGCACATCAATTGTCTGAATTTTTATATCAAGGATCTGAATTTTTAAATCAAATGTCTAAATTTGTATCCGAGGACATGAATAACTTTTACTGTGAAAACCCAAGCACAGCATTACAACTTTTAAAATTTTAAGCAGATCATTCAGGTTGAGTTACTGAAGTAAGAATCTCTTGGGTGCCATCTTTGTGTCATTAAGGTTAATCTTGTGATGCTTTGAAGCGTAACACGACAAGGAATCAAGCCAGATGCATGAAATAGAAAGGCTTCGGTTGTTCAACTAAATATATCACAAGCATAAGGTAACAGTTGATGGCTTGTTCCATATTGCACTATAGCTGAAGGCTCAATATTCAGAGTTTCAACTGAAATTGAATGACTTAAACTTGTTCGAGCTCCACTCATCTCATATTTCAGGCGAAGACTTTCAAAGTAGTCTATGTTCCCTGAGGTCTTTCACATAATGTTATGGATGTACCAAATTTGCTTAGGACTCATGGAACTAATACTTTCTCTGAAATAGATCGCTCTTTTGAAATAATACAGAAAAATCCTAAAATTAATCTTTCCTCTAAGAATGAATAATTTTTTAAAAGTGATGAGTTACCTGTAACTGACGATTATCTAAAACAGACCACTCTTTACAAATAGATTGAGCTAAATAGACCTTCCCCATGTTGTATATCTTCCTCTAAAGCACATCAAGATGGAATAATAGATCACTTGAGCTGCCTCCTGAAGTACACCACTTTTCCGTATCAAATTTATTTCTAAAAGTAAATTCAGCATTTTGGAGCCCAAGGAAAGCATTGGTTTTTAAATAAATAAACAGAGAAATTCACACACATTTAATAAATTTGCTTCTCTTTAATGGATTTTTTGTCATTCTTCAAGTTTTCTGATGTTCGTGCATATCTTTTTATTTGAATCCTAAATTCAAAGTCTACTTGAAAGCCAAACCCGTGATGTCAAGTTTCCCCTCAAGCTTTCTAGTACAAAAGCCATGTGCAGTCTCAGCGCGCTCTCCCATTAGTTTGAGATCATCCGGAGCGTCTTCGAATTCATGGAGAAAAGTAGAGTCAGCAGCTTCCATCGTAATTAGTTCTTCGCCAATTAGAGCCGTCAAACTAGCTTGGGGAGAGGAATCTGCAATCGAGATTTAGCTCTCTGTAGAATAGGCCGTGCTTTCCATCAGTTTGATCGAGTCTTATTGATGGCAAGGATAACTGACGCATTGAGACCTGGTATACGAAAGCTTAATTGAAGCATTCAAATCATACCACACATATATGTTTAGAATGGAGGGATGAATTTAACTGGCTCAAATGAAACAAGTGAAAGAAGTCATGCTAATTTCTCAACACAACTTGAGACGAGGTAAATGAGGTTTTTTAAATGATGAAGTAAAGCAAGTAAACAAATTAACAGGCAAACATCAACTTAAACATTCTTTGACTTCCATTCTGAAGGATTTGAAACATAACATTACATAGAAAAACATTTTCAAACATATTCATAGGAATCAATAAAAATGTAAAAAAATCAACCATTTAGACCCTGAAAACTTGTTCCAAGGAAGCAAGATCCTTTAAAGTTACAGCGTCGTCGATCTTCACAATGAAAGATTGAAACTGAACTAAAATGAGAACGCTGTTCACTAACAGATGCAGAATGCAGTAGCAAGGCCTCTGACGCGCGAGACTTCCCATCGCATCGTACCGTGTTGTGCAATTTTGGCCATATCGTTTTCTAAAGACCAAGACAAAAAAGTGATGAAGAGGACGAGTGAAGAACTTGAGAATGACGGACGTAGAGGCGAAGACAAGGACAGGAAGATGGGTTAGTGAATACAATGTGAACATGAGAGGAAGACCACACCTGTGAACTTGAGCAAATAGAATCCAGACAAAGCGACCCTCATTGAAAGGCAATGCACGAGGCAAAACGAAAGTGACCAAGATAGAGAGGAAAAAACAGTTTGGTAAAGGCAAAGTTAGTAAAATAAGAGGACCAAATATGGAAGCCAAAATAGATGTCATGACATACACGTGTGTGTCATGTGTATGTGTTTCATGAGTGTGTCATGATACATGGTAGTGGTGAGAACACAGTGCTGGGGAAAGATGTAAACAATTTATAAGACGGGCAGCTAGAGATCGAAGCGGCCAGCAAAATTCAAGTACGAAATTATTGGGAAAAAAATTCCACACTTGAGGACAGAACGAGGATAGGATATGCTTACATGGCTCAACTGCACGTCAACGCGAGTTGGTTTGTAGGAAAAACCTTGGGGACTTTCGAGAAGGACGCTGTTCTGTAACAGTCAATTTGATCGCAGAATGGGTGAAGTGCATCAACGGTGTTTAGAAACCTGTTTCATACTATTGGACGAAAAAGAGGAGCATTGGAAAAGGGAATCCAGGGGAGGAGTAAGCTCGTAAAGAACGTCAGGTACGATGAGAGTAGAAGGAACTTGGAACTAAATTTTGCGGGGGAAGGTGTGTGACCTGCTGGTAACCATGTACGTTGAATTTGACGTCTAGGGTATGGGTAGGGCAAGTGACCAATTAAATTAAAGCGAAACAAATTGAAACCATCATGCTGACGGGCAGTGGATCTTACACGTGCACTAAAACGTGTGCGTTGAGGGAATTCTCCATTTGTATTGTTACAGCACCTAGATAGCTCATAGAGCAGGGAATACATGCCACGCCGTGAATCGAAGTAGCCAATCACTTGTGGGAAATGCAACCAAGTTTATTGGTGCCATAACAGTAAGAAAATTACGGGTATTGTTTCAGGAGTTATTTGCGAGTGTTAAATTGTCATATCCTCGCCACCAGTGACAAATCTCCAGTGCAATGGCAAGTACTAAGGTTGATGCTATTTAAAGGTAAATAAGGTCAGCTATTGGAAAATTTTTTGTATTTTCGATGTGAAAGCTTTCTTTGAATTTCGATTGTTCAGTGTCGTACCTAACCCCTCATCAGTTAGGAATACGCTTAATTTGTTTCAATAGTGCGTAATATTTTGTAGTTAATCTACCAGAATACGGTAGACTGCTTCCATTACTCATTTTCGTGACCATTAGAATGAAACATGTTATTTTTTCTGTGTGTATTTACTATTCTATCTCCTGTCTGCCATTAGAAAAAAAGAATCTTTGAAATATTTTATGTGGAGGTTTAGGGCCCTTCGAAGGCGATCGTGTCATGTTTCTTTTCACTTGTTTAGGTATGTCATTTACGAGTAATGATTAGGAATAGTAGAAGAGAAGCAGCATGCAGAAAAACCTTGCATTTGAAACCAAAATTTACGTAATTTTGAGAGAGAAAAATGATTCGTCATAAATCAATTAATATAAGTAACCGAGTCCATTAATCTAATTAATAAACAATAATAAGCAAGCATTATTTCTATATCGTCACATAGAAAAGGCAAAACATTGCCTCCATGATCGAAGGATTTGACTGGTAGACCAAGACAGCAGGTGAAAAACTTTAAGACGAAGAAGAAGACATCAAGAATGAAAGCCAAAACAGAGAGACCAAAATAGGAACTCAAGACAACAAAGCTTGGCCTAGCTCTAATGAGATGTGGTGGTCTTCCAGTATGTAAATCACTTCTATCATGATAAATGATGCATGTGTCGGTCTCAAATTTAAATTAAATGGAACAAGCTACATTTGGTCAGTTTACAATAGCAGAATAAATGATGCATAAAATCAAATAAAGGTGCATCTTGAAATAACAATTTATTTATTGCACTGTACGGCTAGATATAACTTTGTTTCTATTTAGGTAGTTCTATCATTGTTGTAAACTGATCAAATGATCTTCAAACGTTGTGAAAAATTATTGAATCCTTTTTGTGCAGATTTTCAGTTTTTGAAAATCTTAGGACTTAATTAATCATAATCATTATTGGATTAACATGAACATTCAGTAGCTGAACTCGAGAATAATTGCAGAATTGTGGATTGCAATGTTAAGTCGTCGAACATTAATCAAGCTCTGGCTACGGTGGGCATTCTATGTTCTATGATGGATCGGAGTATGACGTCTAATTAATGTAATCCATTTTGATAATCGACAAAGTTCCTTAGCATAGACTTCATTCAAGAGGGAAATCTTCTAAGTAGGAAACTGCAGCAGGATAAAATATCATACACTAACACAGAGTGTCATAAGAAATGCGTGGACAGATGACTTCAAAATATGAGGTCAATCTTTTCAACAAAGTATATTTTGGACTTCAGGTAATATGCGAGTGTTCGTACATGTTCTAACAATTTTGAAAGTTGTTCCGTATGACTAGAACTCCAGTGGTAATAAGTATTTAACAATAAATTTTAAATATCTCCTTTAAGTAAGCACAACTTGGCTTCGTCGGCTTTATTTGTAAGTTTGTATTATTAGTTTTCGTCAATTTGATAGACTGGTAATAGAATGAAGCTCTTTTAAATTATTGACTTACCTTAGGTATTTAAGAAAGCTGACTGTAAAATTATTATTGTTCAGTAGTGCAATATTCAATAAAAAAACATCATCAATAAAAAGTAATAAACAAAGAGGGCTATGAAAATAACAAGCGCAATTGAATTTAGATTTTAATCTGAAATTGAGCATCAAGAAAATCAAATCCTGCCATGACTCTATGCCTTATCATGTCACTCTGAGGCTCTGATAATTATACAAATGTATCAAGTCATACTTTGCCACATCATGTCGAATTAATCCACATCATGATGCACCATGTCAAACTGCTTCAAGTCATGTCACTAAAAGTGGAATAACGACGCGTCAAGTGTTACTGCACGTCAGTTATATATCATGTCACGCCATGTCAAACGTCACTGCAAGTCAACTATATCATGTCACACCATATCAAGCAATATTAAGTCTTATCTTAATAGTAACACGTCAGCCAACTAGTAGGCACACATTTTGGCGGCGCAAATGTTCCCTTCTAAATCGATCGTTTTTGCTCAAACCCTCACGTGACTCCCTTACTTCGAGTGCTAATTAATATAGCGAGAAAATGTATCAACTTTTTTTGAGCACGAAAACTGGCGACTAGTTCACTTTTTAAATGAGGCAAATGTTGGTCGGGTCAAAATTGTGAGCACGTTCACTAAACGAGTTACTGTTTAAAACATTAAAACTTTTTCAGCTGCCAGTAAACTTCAAGCACATAAACAGCCTGATTATCTCAGTAAATACGAAAATTATGCTGTTTTCTTCATTTCATACAAAGGCAACGCTGCAGCTTGGTTCTTTGATGGTATTGAATTCAGCGTAAATATGAGAGAAACTAGTGTACCCGTGCCATCAAAAATGATTGCAAAGTCTGTTGGACAGATATTAAATAAAATTGCATATAAGAACGCAATGCAATATATTTAGTGTTATATATATATATTTATAAAAAACAAACGTTTTAATTGAGTAGTTCTTTAATGACAACATTCCTAGTGAAAAACAAATCATCTACCAAATTTCCTTTAACATTAGTTTCTTTAATTGCTATTTTAATATTATTCCTACTTCTTATTCGACTAAGAGCTACATACAGTTGTCTATGAGGGAAAACAGGTGATGACAAGTACACTCCAACATTTGATAAAGAATGTCCTTGAGACTCATTAATCGTCATTGCAAATGCTGGAATTAAAGGGAACTGTCTACGGCAGAAGTTGGATGGGAGATTTGTATCACTCGATACCAAATTTATTCGTGGTATGAAAGCATGTTCTCCTTTCTTGCTTCCAGTTAATATTTTCCGTGCACGAACAGTTCATTTAAAGAAACAACAATTAGCCTTTTTCTGTTAAGTAAGCCTTGCTTTGGGTTAAGGTTACGTAAAAACATTACAATTGTACCACATTTCAGTTTTAGGTTATGAGGTGGCATGCCTGACAGATTCAGGGAGTTAAGAAATTCAGGCGGGGGATTAATCGCAGCTTCATCTTCATGTGTACAAACAGAGTCAATGCTCTGATAAACTGTGTCATCTCCTGGGATTAAAACAAGAATATCTGAGCTGATTTTTAATGCATCAGCGTCTTTGGGTGTAAGAATTACTTTAGTTAACTCGTGGCATCTTTGATGTACCAGTGCCATCAAAAATGACGGCAAATCTAGTGGATGATAAACACTTAGAATACCGTATTTTTGAGCCGCAATAGAAGTAGTTATAGCCATTCGTGTCATATCCTAGATACAGAAATTCAGCATTACTGAAAGCAACTGCGAGCTTGTGTATGTATATTGTAATATGCAATACCCCGCCGAACTCGGTATTCACGATACTGACTCGAGTATATAAGGCTCTGGTTCTCTCTAATTATTTTGAAAGTGACTTATTATAGTGCACTTGTACAGCGAAAATGAGAGTATTAATTTACCAGTGAACTGAAACCAAGACCACCAGTGCTAATTTCTTCCTATCTATTCTTAAGAGCGTGACAGGAAACATATAAATAAATAAATATATAAACACACGACGGTCATTCTTAGTATTAGATTATTTAATGGTGCTTAATGACTGTGGGTTGTCTCGCTCAATTGCATACAAAAACCCTACAAATAAATTATACACCCATTCCAATCGCAATTAAATTTGAATTTATGTGCGCTCTCGAGCGAAACACAATATGGTGTGTTGTGTATGTCACGTAAATCGTAAATCGAAAAGGGACACAAAATATCATCTGATAGAGCCATTTAATTCATACGCTTGAACGTCTCAATTAAGCTTAATTTGTTCCGCCCAGGTGGCTGAATACAAATGGTGTGTCGTATTTAATCCCTCAATTCTGTGCATGTCCTATATGTCTGAACAGGTCTGTTCAGAGGCGTGTTCTAAACGTGTTTTAAATGTTATTTAAACCTGTTCCAAACCTGTTCTCAACGTGTTTTAAACGCAGCTCTAGATGCTGACACCATTTTGTCAGAAAATATTTTGACTGATCAGGATTCGATAAATATATACTGGGTGCATAATAAGCGATAGTAAAATTCTCCATCTGCAAATAAATTTCAGTCATTTTTTTCACTCGAATTTACATTGGGTGTTGAATTTATGTATGTATTTGTGAATAAAATAGAGGAAATAATTAATTTTATTTTCATATAGATAAGTTTTCAGCTTGGGATTGCTGAATTGTTTAGTTTGTGCGTACAATAGTACACACATCAATGAAAAAGCAGCGTTACATGTATTTATTTATTGATGCAGCTTAAGTGTTCATGAATGGCAGAATATAATAATTCCGATATTTTTCAGTTAGAAATTGCTTCTAAAAGTGCCACAGTTGAGGGAATTTTTGTGGTAAAATGGCGTTGAAAATTATTCTGCAAATTTTCAGATTTTTAACTCCACTGTGATTTAATAGAACATGTTTTTTCCTTGCTTCTCAAAACTTTGTTGTACATTTTATTGCACTTTATTGTGGCATTTATGCATTCAAAATACATGAAAGAGTAAATGTGGTATAGTCAGTATATATTTAATGGAGAAGAACACAATATTTGGCGTTCGGTTTGCTGTGTTAAATAGGGACATGGAGATATCATACACAACTGTGCACACTTCTATTTCACAATATCACTCAATATAACATGCACCTTATAATAAATTTCGACAACCCTGTAAAAAATTAGCTATTCTTTACACGTGTACGCGATAGCAAATGAAATTAAACGGCAACAAAGGCATATTCTAACCCGATTTTTTATCAAAATTACTCTTTTAACAGCATCAGTTCAGTCCTGTCACTCAGAGGAACTGAACATGCATCGTTGTTTGCAATCGAGGACAAAACTCATGCATCCAGCCCAGCTTGCCTCATTTGTTCAGGGAGACAACAAAGCAAATGCTTGCTCGAGCAAACTCGCGATATCAATTCACATTTGATTCACTTTGGTACTTGAGACCAAGTCCAACAAATGAACTCATTTTTTGTCATCTGAACATGAACTTTATTTGCTGTGACAACGGTGCTCACTCATATCACATGGTCGATATTTCCTGTATAAAACATCAGTGACAGAGCAAAACTAGTGAAACGTACATGTATGCTGACAATAGCAGTGACCCTAACAGTTTGAGGATGCACAGCAGTGTAAAACTTCAGAAATTTAAGATTGCAAAACGCTTTGAACTCTAACGCTCTCAAGTGTGAGCTATTTTTCTTGAGAAAGTGAAATAGTGAAATTTCAACATAATATTGTAATGAATTCTTAAAATGTTGAAATCCCAGTTTTTCTTAATAAAATGATCGAAGGTGAGGCCACTAAACCCCCTGTTTATTAAGGTATTTTTTACAGTAGTGTGGAGATAATTTCCAAAACTGTCATCATGTACACATGACCTCTAGTCTATGGAAAATTATGAAATTTTTCCATTTATTTGAAAAAGTGTGTAACCATTTTCGGCTCATAACATTTATATTTAAGATAATTGCTTTGTTGTTCGATTTTTATGAGAGTAGCAGACACTAAAAAGTAGGTACCTATAAAGAACAAGTCCCTGGATGTGAACCTCCTGAGAATACATGACTGGCTTTTTAAATAAATTTATATCATTTTCGATGTAAATTTTCAAGCAAATGAATAATCCTGGTGGAATGGAGCTACACAAAATACTGAGCAAATGAAATTAACTCAACAAAAGTTACATAAGAAATATGAGTGACTAACTCGTTGATTTAATGAACGATATTATTTGTGTTGAACCCACACCGTTTTTACACACGGCGCATGTATGGAAGGTTCAAGTCCAGGTTGTTCTACTTTCTCTCTGAAAAATTTTTTTAAACATAAATTGTTTCAGTTTACATATTCTCAACAAATTGTCCCACAACTTCTCACCATGCCGTTTTATTTCTCAAAATTAGATGAATATGTTCATGATACATACTAAGATTAGGTACTTTTTGAAGTTGTACATGCAGTGCAAGTTGTGCTTTCGTCAAATTTACAGTTTTGTTGTGAAGAAATACCTTTAAATTTGTGTCTCTGCCGAGAGTGTACGCATTTCTTATAAGTGTTCAGAACTGCATGTTATTCTTACCAGACAATTCACACTGAGTTGGGAAGGTCTGAGTGTCACTTTCAAGAATCCCAAAAATGTTTTGTCGACATCTAAAACCTTCATCAAAGGTCCCCGAACGAATTATTCCAACAGAATTGTGATCTGTTTCCTTCAGTGGACATAAAACATGCACAACGAATTGTTTGTAGAACTAAGTCCTCGATTCAATTCTGGATGAATGAATCGCATTCGGTAGGAAAACCATTTTTTGTATCTAAAGAAGTTTTTGCACGTGTTCTCCGTCTCGAAGTTTCCGCGTGCCTCCAGTGCCTCTGCCGGCTTGTCTTTGATCAATCACAGTACAGAAAAACCTGCGTCTTTGTCACTGCTCCGATCCGAACTACAGACACAACTTCGAAACGATCCACTTGAAATGTTTTTTACAATTAAGTTTGTGAATTAAGAAGGAATGCCTATATTAACATTAGTTAGTGTATGGCAGTTATATCCACCCTTGACTACATAGAGTAGAAAGTTCTAAGACAATGGCAACATTGTTTCAAGATGTTGTTTTCAAATTATAAAGGACTTATATTTAATATATCAGTTTTCAAATGACAAGTGTCGATTAATATAAAATTTATTTTTAGTGATGTCCACGTGAGGAGCATGTCTATTTCGTCAGCGGCTGAAATTGTGAGTGGAATAATAAAAAGGATACATATGTAGAAGTTTCCTCAAAAAAAAATAGTTTCTACCTTTAATAATTAGGGACGAAATTCAAATAACCTCCATGACAGGCTGCCTTTCTAGATGTTATAATTTGAAGTTTTCAAATAATTGCCCCATAAAATTTATCAAAAATGTAACAGTATTTTGTTAATGCAGTTCCAGGACACGTTTCCATAAACACACAAAAAAAAATATTTTTTTACTGCTCGATGTTGGAATTATCCAGCAGTGATGTTTCAAAAGCAGCATCGTTGTAAAAACATTAACTATCTGAAAGAAAAAACATCTACAGACTGTGAATGTGGACGTAAAAACAGGATTCTTGCAATATCACGCTACATAGAGCGAGCAGTCGCTAGCAGTTTTTTCATGTCTCTATTTTCCTTTTATTTCGATGTCAATAACATACCACGGTTATTCATTGAAAATGTTGTACACTTGATGAAAGAGAATTCTCAGTAACGCAAAAATGACAATAAAAAGCAATTTTGTGATAGTTTTTTAATTATTGTTTAAATTTTTCTCCTGAGATCTATTTTGGTTTAAATAAATTAAAAATAAATGTCGAAGAGAAATTTGTAGAAAGAAAATAACTTCCAAGTTTCGAATGTTATCAAGAAGTTATTTTGATGTTATTATGTTTTATGTTACATGAAAAGATCTTTTTTGAGTAAATCGAAACGTTTTCTACGTTCATTCGATTATTTCATGCCATTGAAAAGTAACAATTTCAATTTATGCTTATGAATGTGTGAAGGAACTTGGTAGTGCTTCCTCACAAAAATCTTTAACAAATGTCACCCCTATGGAAAAAAATTTCTAGAGTAAATACAGGAAAAAATTCTGATCCTGCTACAGTGTTGAGTAGATCCTGTATCTGCCAAGGCTTCTAGATATTGATCTTACTACGTTAGCCCTGTTTGAAGATAATCCCTCATTTACTTCGAAATTATGAAGTTAATTAAGTTCATTGCATTAAAATTTTAATTATTTGTTGCATACTTAGTAAATTATATTCCACGTATTTATGACTAAAGTTGTCAATATAGATACTTCATTTTTTCATTGAACTACAAACCAAACAAAATGACCATAATACAAGGCACTTATAAATATGATACCGACCTGCACATTAAAGGTGCAAGACAACAGTGTGTATCTTGGGGCGAACCATGATAAATAGTAACAAAAAAGTTCTGTGAAAAAAGTGTCTCCAAGGCGAACAAACTCCTCACTAAATAATTTATTACGTAACGAGAATAATGGGAAACTCTGACGAAACATTTTTGTTTTGTTATTCAGCTGATAATCCCACTATATAATAATATACACACTTGGTAGCTTGGTTGCTTGCTTGGTCTGTCTCCCAGTCACGCTTTTAAGCATTTAGACGAGAGAAAATTCGTCCACTGAATAACAAGATGAGTTACTACGAAATTTCATCCCTGAATTACGGGAAATATATTTTCTGGAATATATACTGAAAAATCGAAATACTGCATGCTGAAATAAACTGTTTATCTTATGGTTGGTTGGTAGAACTGGAGCCCTCCAAAAAGGCTCCACATAGGCCTGTTTATCTAATGCTAGGTACTGATTTATCAATGAAACGGGTATACATGAAGTGTAAGCATTGTCTTGTGGATACCAAAGGCACGAGATTCAATGTGGAAACTCCTTTTCAAAGCCCGCGTCCACTAGTAAATCAAACGAAAAAATTCAGTAAAAAACTCGTGAATTTTCACGTGTGGGTCGACTAGTTATCACTAGTTGCCTTTCTTCTACACGCACTAAGCTGATACCAAATGAACGCTCTACATTATCATCAGCATTAAATTTCATGCATGTGATATTCATAATTTAACATTTCGCCTCCCCTACTGAAACTTGGAGTCTCAAACAATTCATGCTATTTTTGTACACCAGTAACCGCAGAGCGAACTCGTCGACAAAGATAAAAGCTCGCGAGAAACACAACATCCCAAATTTTTTCTGGAAGCTCTGGGTTTATTCTTCACTATTTCTACAAATTTGTACCCGTCTCGGTGGAGTTGTTCGAAATCTCGTCGCAGTCCTATAAAGTCCGTTCAAACAGAGCTTCAAGGCTTGACGCCGTGCCAGAGTGTTGAGGTATTAAGTCTAAGTTTTGGCACCACAGTAACTTCTCTGTCATGATGATGTTCCTTACACAGGTGCCGCCACCATAGGCTTCAGAAATACTGACCAGTAAATAACAACACTTTGGTGATCAGGTTAAACGTTCCTGCAACGTTTGAGTGCACAGGATTTGAGTTATGATCCGAGCTAACGAGCTCACGAGCAGCAATTAAGGAATATCGATAACCATGTGTTGACGTTAAATCAACATCACAAGAAACACCTAAACTGTGATGGAATAGCTTAAACTAATGAGTGAAGGAAATATTTAATGCTTAAATATGTGTCGAAAATGGGTTGATCTTTTATTTGAAAAAGCGAATAACTTTTTCACTCATCCCTCGCTCAGTCTAACATACTTCTTATTCCCTAACCCATCTAGACTAACTCACTCAGTTGCTCTGTCTCAGTCTGTCTCACTCACCCATTCTCCCTCATTCAATTTTACCCATTCAGTCTTAATCACTCAGTCTCACGCACTTAGTTCCACTGACTCAGATTCCCTCAGTCAGGCACTCCGTCTCTCCCACTTGACAGCAAAAATAAAACTAGGAGTAAAGTTCAGCGAGACTGAGCCCCAAGTTTCCTCAGGTTATATCAGAATTAACTCGACTTAAATCTAAGTCACAGGGAGTTTTGCTCAATTTTTTTAATGGTGTGCCTCAGCTTTCATTAGGACTCAGTTTTTCACTCGCTTATGAACCTCATAGATATCAATGACTGCTGATAATCAAACGGCGGATTACAAATTACTGGATTACTCTGCACTGAACCTTTAACCTTATATCATAAGCCATTAATCTGACCTTGTATTTACATTGGGTTGTGCTCTGAAGTGAGAAAAGGTGCGGCTAACTGACGAGTTAGTACATTAAAATATGCAAGAAATTTATTAAATTGACAACATAGCTTAACGAAACATGGCGAAAACGTTAGTGAAGTTTCAGTGCTACAAAATGAATAAGCTTTCAAAAGTAAGTTTCAAGTTATTTTCTAATCAAATCATATTGGCTTGCAAGTCCATTGTTAAAACAACGCTGTATTTAATCACTTTTAAGTAACACAATTAATGTGAAAACTTAAGTGTATTCATACAGTTAAGTATGGGATACTAAAATCTTGTACCAATGTTAAGCTTAAATTCTCCTCCTCGCTGCACGCTGATTTTTGTAAAATTTTCAAGTGAATAAAACTTTTCCATTAGGTCAGTTCAGCGACGTAATCCAAGTTTTTGTTCAAAAACCTTCAAAATTTTACCGTCTAAAAACTGTTGTTGGAACTATCTACATACTAGATTTGTGTTTGCTTTTTAGACCGGTTTGAAAGAGAACTTGGAACTCCAAGCAAACTGCATGGATTCTTAAAGCACAATCACAGAATTTCTCTTCTTCTTGGAAGATATAAACTGCGCTGCTGCTCAAGACACAAATTACTCGTGCAGGATCATGTCCTGAAGATGTCAAATTATATGTATAAGATATGCTAGAAAGAAGTCCAGTTTTTGCAAGCACATGTGAAAATCACTGGGTTTATGAGCAAGCGTTTCAAAGTTTTCTCATATTGAAGTCAAGATTTAAATGACGAGTACTTTATATTCACGGGGGACTTGAGATAAACTTCCTCTGTATTTTCTTTCTCGCAAGTTTTTACGGCGTGGTCTCAGTTCTTTTATGTTTTTTCTAAAGTTGATGCCATCAGTTGCAGAAAATCTTCTCACACTTGACAGGTGATCACGAAAATTTAGACTCAGCTTACATCGCAGAGTAGAAAGTACCAGTAATTTATTTAGCTTAATGAGGCAAAATTAACGAACGATCGTAAAAGCACAACTTGCTCAAGATTTTTGGAGGTCCACAATCTGGAGCAACGTTGCTTTACTGCTAATGAAGGAGAAGAGTACACAGAACGTCCAAAAAATATAGTTTTCTTTGTATTGTAATAAAAAATGGCGTGTCCCAGAAATTCAGGCGGAAAGGATAATGGGATAATGATGTACCATTGTTTATCTTATTAAAATTTTCCATTTGTGCTCTCTGGGGACGTTTAGCAAAATTTCCCTTAAAATGTTTCCTCAATCGAGGAAACTTGAACAGACTTTATAATTATGAACGTTATGAAAAATTTGCCCATCTATTGTGTATGCTATTGATTTAGTCTTTTTTATTTTGAATGTGTGTAAAAAAGTTCATTGCATCCAAATTTTAACGAAATTTATCACATTTCCGAAGTGTAATGTGTTAATTGTAAGGTTATCTGTAATGATTGTTTAGTCAACTAAATTCATTGTAAATCATTTTACAGAGTATTTGAAGGGTGGACAGCACTAGTGGACTACTTGCATTTTTTCCCGTGGTAAATATAATATATTTTCCACGGGAAAAAATCCAAGTAGTCCACTAGTGCTGTCGCTAACACAGCGCTAACAGAGGCGATTACGATCAAGTAGTTTACTATATGAAGGATGGACAGCACTAGTGGACTACTTGCATTTTTTCCCTTGGGAAAAAATGCAAGTAATCCACTAGTGCTGTCCACCCTTCATTTGATACGGAAATATTTCGATTTACGATGAAATCAGAACGACTCTCCTTTTCTCTGCTAGTGAGGCAAAAAATGTGCAAGATTTCTTTCTCCTGTCTGCTCAGATACGTCGAAATGTCACCAAAAATTTATAGCAATTGGAGGACCGCAAGAGCGAGTGTGGTCTTCCATTAGGCAGTACACCAGCTGTGAAAAGATTCTGACGTTGATGGAGTTAGCGGGAAAATCGAACATGCAACTATGTTTATTTCTTTATAAAAGCGACCATGCATAAGGAACAGGTCAAATATATTTTTCATTGCTTCTGATCATGCTCCGAACTAGAGACTGTCCCCCACCATTGTAAAATTTTCAGTTAGCACAGAGAAAATAATGAAAATAACACGAGAGTCGAAAAAAACAATTTTGGAATCAGACTTGCGCAAAAGGTAGTTTGCTGCACAAAGGTTTTGATGTTTATTGAGGTGAGCGATAGTAGTCTCCTCAATGAGAAGGAAGTTAAATTGTGCTTCTAGTCTAGAAAGTTTTCAACTCGTAAAAATGTGTCCAAAAATGTGTTTAACTTTTACAATAAAGTTCAGTTCAAGTTTCATCATGAAGGCATCTCTCTCATCATCTTTTTTGAGCGAACAAAAAAATTCGCTAACAATGCGTTTTAAATCTGACTGTCAAGAGCTCATTCGCACTACCTTTTAATAACAGCCCGGTTCATATTTCAATGGGGAAGAAAATTATTAATTTTCTTTGATAAATCATGAATTGGGTATGAAAGTTCTGATTAAAATTGATTTTACTCTAAGTTACTTGATCTCAAGGTTTGTTAACGTATATCAAAGTAGAGCAAACAGTTCGAACCTTAAAAAAATCTAGAGATTCAGACACAGCACTACAGCCTTAAGCATCAGAAATGCTGAAGGCGTGACATCAAATGCCTAGAACTTTGATTGTTGAAAAAATGTCGGAAATTCAAAGACACTAAAATTAGACTGGTACTTTGCTTTTGTTTTTCCAAAGCGAAAACAATATGAGAAGTTAAAACCTCCCGAAGCTCGGGCAAGCACTTGATAGCTCTATGATGAAGAGTCCAGTTTTATTTATCACTACCAATATTAACACTAGTTGTAATAAGTATCCTGCTGATGATGAATTTTCTCTCGGAAAATTAAAAAAGAAAAGTTAAAAGTAAGTAGAAAGAAGAAAAAATACGTCACTGTTGAAAATTTCCAGTTTTTTCCACATTTACGTAAAGCTTGCGTGCTGGAATTTTCAGAAGTATCTTAAGCAAAGGATAAACATCAATCTATTGAATAAAAGCTGAATGTAAAAATTGAAATTCAAGGTTTAGGACCATCATAGAAGATAACAAAATACTGAATTAAGTTTTGGTTTGAATGGTAATAAGTTTAGTATTCGCTCTTGTGCTCACTGCAATGTTACTAGTGAATACACGAAGTGAGTACAATGAGTGGGTACAAGAAGTGAGTACAGGAAGTGAGCACAGGAAGTGGGTACAATAAGGAAGTACAATCAGTGAGTACAAGAAGTGAGTACAAGAAGTAGGCACGGTAAGTGAGTAAAAGATGTGGGTAGAATAAATGTCATCGTATATAGCTTTAAAAATAAACGGCATTTGCAAGGATGCGATACATGCGAAGCAGTGATGCAATAATGCAGAATACGGCAAACTACAAACTCGTAGTATGTTTAAAAAAATGTTTCAGTAAATTGAAAGAAGCTACGCCTTAATGCACGAATTCACAGCACTTTGATAAACAAACGTCCGCCCTTCTGGAGGCAACCTCTTCAGAAGAAGCAAGAGAGTTCCAAGCTCTAGAATAACGCAGAAGTCTTACGCATTTTTTGGAGGAAAATGCCAAGCTTGTAATACATCTGAGAATTATTCTTCAACTTTAATCACAGACATTGAGTTTCTAATCAGGAAGGTTGCTGAAGGAATAATCGTGAACGTCTTGCATAGTAAGCTATTAAACAGAACATAAGGTGTGAGGGATCTGCTGAAAACTAACTGAAAACTTTAGAAAAGTGAGCTATTGGTAGTTGGAGTTTTCACGATGTCCTTCTTTCCTTTCCACTATACGTGTGTTAAGAAAATGTATCAAAGTTTTGCTTAATGTTGAGGCTAAGAATATTTTCCTTCCTAAAAAGCTTGTCAAACATGCTTTCTCCATGTACGAAGAGAAATTAAAATCATTTATTGTTGTTAATGAATAGAAACACGTTATCAGTGCTGCTTTTCAATACTCAACAGAGTTCTGTTTGAATAAATATTCTCGGAAGAACAAGAAGAATTCTTCATGTACAAGGCTGAATACATCTGCTCTAAAGAAAGCGTGAAGGCATAGTTCGATATTCCTGGAGCTTGATAAAAAATTCTGTACCTATGCTTAGGTAAATTACCTGAAGAGGTTGTAATATGTAGAATATTATAATAGGGAAATATTCTATAGTATACAGAATATTACTCTACGGTGTCGACGATCTCACAATTGTTCTATGCATAATCTGGAACACGCCCTATGAAGCACTTGTACTGAAATGTAGGAGCTTTCATCGTTCATTTTGTAGCGTCCTATTTTCGTCCGTTTTTATGGTAAAAAAAATTTTCATTCAAGTACGAATTGAAGGAAATGTGCAATGCGCACAAATTAAATTGTAGACATCAAAAGAATGCAGTCGTTGTCCACGATTTTAGTGAATTCCTTAGATTGTAACATTCAATTCACGATGTAACAAGCTCATCCTTCATCAATATACACTTCCACAATTTCATATTGGAACTAACTTGAACTTCTGCGCCAATTTGAAAAGTGTCTAAATTCTATTTGGGCAGAAAATTTTCAGGCTTGACATTTACTTTCACAACGAATTTACTGTTGAAACGGTTTTTGAGGCTCTTAACAATTTGCTGAGACTAATTGCAAGCACGTTAGGATTTTTCTTATAGACGCCTCGACAATTTTCTT
The DNA here is from genome assembly GCA_006783055.1 of Trinorchestia longiramus. NCBI lineage: Eukaryota > Metazoa > Arthropoda > Malacostraca > Amphipoda > Talitridae > Trinorchestia > Trinorchestia longiramus. Next base: position 27,024 of record VCRD01002149.1, read on the forward strand.
GCAGGTTTTGTTTTCTGGCAGAAGAGAAGTAGAACAAAACGAGCTAGCAATTACTGCTCAACGTTTAAGCAGTCTAAGGAAATTTTATACCTGTGTGAAGAATACGTTTTGGAACTAAATTTATAACAACGAAATACGTAAACTCACTTTAATGTCGGTCAAACTACCGAAGCGTAGTCGTAGATAAGTTTGAATCGTATGAGTAATCATTTTTTCAGGGAAAATATTTTACCTCGCACAATACACACAATAGAAATAAAATAAGGATTTTCATTCACGCACATTGTCAATACGTCTCCAAAAGATTTTGGACGAATGTAAAAATACACCAGGTGTCTCATTAATCTGAGAGAAATAATTACCTTAGGATTTCATTCCTCACCAATGCGCTATAAAACCATATAATGGAGTTGGTTTTAGCACTGGTGGGAGAGTATTTTTGAGCAAGGACGTACACTCTATAAGCAACAATTTGAAAATGGAAAATAGGCAGTCTCTTTATTTCAATTTTCGTCAGTTCTGCTGTCATCTGAAAACGAGTCAAAACTAACTAAAATCAATGCTGCAAAGGAATTTGTGATTTTGAGAGTTCATCATCTCTGCCCTGATAGAGTTATTATATTATACTACATTTCAAGATACTTATTGTTCGAATCAATAATAGAAACCTTTTTCAAAGAAATATTTGAAATCTAAGATGACAATTTCCTAACGCTTCCAATTGGTATATTTTATTTAACAATACGATTTTTCATTAAAATGTTTTTAATTTGAATTCAGGTCTTGTGAATAGTTTACCAAAGCCTTTGTTTAAACTAGACGGGAATGAGCCCAAAGCTGCAGAAAGACGGGTAAATTTTACATAAATGGTAAATGGTAAATGATAAATTTTTTGTATGAAGCTAACCTATAATGAGTTCCCTTACGCTCATTAGACACATTAGATGTAACATTCAATTTAAAATCATGCTTCTGTGTCTGTGTTGATAAATACTGAGTTTCTCTTGAGTACTATTGTTGAATGCGTATCAATCACTGTGATATACGTACTCTAAATAAATAGTTTAGATGTGCTGTTATTTATGCAAAAAATCCATTAATTGAACACACTTTCGGCTGAAAATCGTTGATAGTGAGTCCACGAGTTTAACATTATTTCTACTTTTAAACTAAGGATTTTTATGTCCTACCAACTTGCGCACTACACTGGCAACTATTGCCCAGACTTTGATGTTTGTGTCTGCATTTTGTCCCGCACAGAAACGTGAAATTCTTGGACAGAGCTTGGTCCTCCAAAATAAACCTCGTAAGTTTGTTTCAACTCGCCTGGAATTTTCCTCAACTTGCACCTGGAATACAAAGCAGCTGCTTAACATAAAGAGGCCCCTTAGATGTCTGGTAGTCAGACATCAGAACTGCAACAACCAGGTAACTGTTAATTACTGTAAACGTGCTCCCGAGTGACAGATGTAATAACCAACTCTTTCGTCTCATTTCTGAGATGTTCTCTTGCAAATTCCTGTTGCTGCAGACGACTCGTCCATCTGCTTCAACTTCCGTGATATTTTAGGAGTTGGAAAATTTATAGGTACGTGAGGAAAATTTGAATGTGCTTGTGTAGTTCCTGGTAAGAGTCAGGGTGGAAATATTTAATATATGAAAGTCTTGTGGGTAAACCCAAGAGAGTTTTGTGCATGAATATGTGAGAGTTTTGTGCCCTTGTTGGCCAACAATAAGGAGTCAGAACACAAGTGTCATATTAGGTCATAGTATGTTTCAATTTACTGATTTCTATGTCTTTGTTGACTCACACTTAGTAAAATTCGATGAAAATTAAATTGAAGTATAGGCTTCACATTTGATTTGTAATGCGAGGTAATAAGCTGAATAGATTTTAATTGCAGCCTCTACTGAATTTATGACTCAGAGTAAAATTAATACATTTTCACTACGTAATTTTTCTTCAAATCACTGATACCAAATTTAAAAAAAAAGTTTCTGTTTCTCATGAAATGACACCTTTCATTGAAAAGGAATTCTTTTCAGTTATCTGTTCACTTTATGAAAGAAATTAAATCTGAGATGTCAGTTTTTAGAGAACAACTAATTCCGTAAACTCGCGTCAAATATTTTAAGCAATGTATCAACTAATATCGGTAGGAAAAGGCAAATATTTTAAGTAATGCATCAACTAATATCGATAGGAAAATAAACTGAAGGAGAAATTTTGCTTCATGCCCGCATCCCCGTAAGCACAAACTCCCAACTGTGGTGCGCCAGACTGCACACAAAACAACGACTTCGTGAACTCACCCAAAATTAACTAAGAATGACAACGATACTGGAATGGCAATCACAAATGAACAACGAATTAAAAAAATATCTGGGCACGCAACCAAAACAAAAGATTATGAAACATCATGAACTACGAAAATTTCCCGTATGCAATCTCATTAAGCCTCAAATGAATCATGTCTCCCCACTCGAAATCAGAATGGATCATGTCTCCCCATTCAATAACAAAATGAATAATGTAAGACCAAGGAATAACTGCAACTCAACAACCTCTGTCACTAAATAAACCACCTCAGAGCAGGATTGCAAAACCATGTCGACGTACTTCGAAATTTGTCTATCAGATTTTAAATTTTCGAAAAAATCCAAGCTGCTTGAGAGTTTTCAAGTAATTTGAGTTATTGGTATTATGATTGTACCAGAACTGGAGCAAGACATCACATAAATTTTGAAAAAATTCTCAGAAAAAACTTTTTCAAAAAGAAGCTACTGCCAGCGGTTTTTAGAGCCAATATTTGTTTACTCGTTATTGAAGCTTCTTAATTAGTTTGATCTTAATTTGATTTTCACACCTTATGCTAAAGAAGTTTGGATATACGAGTACATTTTTTATTAGGCGTGATGCACCTTCGCATGAAACACATCTCTCATAAATGGTGAGAGATGTTTTCTGGGGGATTACCTAATTGATTTTCTAGAAGTTCAAAAACATTTTGTGACGAAATTTTTATTAATTAATTAATTATTGGTTGAACGCTTCAGAAATATTCAAATTCTTGAATGAGTCAATCATCAGCATCAAATCCGAACACACATGAAAAAATAGAAAAATTCGGTACTGAATCGGAAAACATGCAATGGTTCTAAACGGATTTCTTGAACGAATTTCTAACTGTTTTTTTTACTTAAAAGCTGCTTAAAATTTTTGTTAGAGTGTGCAACAAATTTAGCTTAAAAAGACTGCTTCAACAAAAAAAGCATCATTCACACGACTAATGAGTGAAATAGCTTTAATATTTTAGCATTAAGTTTCAAAAAAACACTAAACATTGCACTTGGAATACAACAATACCAAGAAATTGCTTAACAGAACAATTAAATGACACTGAAAACTTATTCTTCAAAGTGAGAACTCATACCATAAAGATGCTTGTTTTTCATTTCAGAAAGCTCTTAATAAAATCAGGTTCCTAGTAACCGTTTCTTTAAAGGTAATTTCATTTAATTTTGAAATGTTTGTAGGACGAACAACACAGCTGTCAGCACACGCTAAGTAGGGTGCTATTTTCCTCTTATGAAACAAAAGTTTATTTTAGGAAAACATTCTCTTGAATATTGTTGAGTGCGCTCCATTTAAAAGGGAAATAATTCTTTAAAATTATTAGGACTTCACTGAACATTTTGAGCGTAGTTTTGCAGGGTTTTAGATCAGATGCATGAGGCTCACAGATACCGCATACAAACCGCTGTCTGAAATTTTCTGGTTCGATTTATCAATTACATGATACACATATTACTCAAAATAATCGATAAAATCTATGCGTGAGATAACATAAAACGTGCATTTTATAATTTATTCTGACCTGTGTATTTTAAAAGGCAGATATAACGATAGATAGTGTTTTGTTATGCACTATCGGCATGGGACTTCGGTATTGAACGGCATGGGACTTCGGTATTACGGCATGGGACTTCGGTATTGAACCAAGAATGGGCCAAACGGCTCGTTCCTATTGCCTTATTCTATTCTATCGTAGAGAAACCATCATTTTTGAAGGAGTAAAATATTATTATGTGAATGCTGAAATTTGAAGCTTCAGCATAACGTGTAAAATCAAAGCAATCAATTTCAAGTTTTCTGGTAAATTCAACTCATAAAAAATTCCTAATAAAACAAGACAGCAATTTGCATTTATTATTTCGGTAGATCACACTTTATATAATAATAATGAAAGCCCGGAGTCATCTGTCACTTTTTCAGCTACACGAAAAATTTTACATTTGTTAACCTACGCGCGTCATTGTATTCAAAAACTATCAGCAAAATCATTAGGGCGGAAAACTGAAATATTTGTGAACACATGGTAACTTTTGAAGGTTCTGTATTTTGATACAGAAGGTTTGTGGAAATGATATATATTCTGTGAATATTATTGAAAACCTGTGTAAAGAAGAAGGAAGGGAAAAAGAAAGAAAGGAAGGGAGGGAGGACAGAAGAAAAAAAGGAGGGCAAGGGGTAGAAAAGGAGAATGGAAGGGTGGAAAGAAGGAAAAAAGAGAAGTTGGGAGTTAGGAGAAAAAAAGGCAGAGTGAGAAAAGGAAGAAGAAAGGAAGGGATGGAGAAGGAAAACATGAAGGAAGGGAGGTAGGAGGAAGAGAGGGAGAAGGAAGGAGGTGTCTTGAGGTGTCCACTGCTCTGTAAGTGACATCCTTCATTTGACTTAACTTATAAGTCAAGAACAATTGAAAAAATGTGTAAGTACCTCATTAAGAGCCTGACTGAACTCACATTAACTGCAAAAAATTACTTACTTATTCGGTTTGTGTTAACCTCTAAGATTAATGAAAGTTCGGACAATGTTAAAGAACACAAGCAAACTCAAAAATTCGACTCATTTTCAGGAAGAGCAACAAACCTTCATAGGCTCAAGATGGATGGTATTCTTCAAAAAAGGCACAAGATGGATGGAAGGTGTTCTTCATTAAACTACGAATGAGTTGATGACATAGTGAACTTCGTACACTCTGTTCAGCCAGAACAGAGGAATTCTAGGAACATGCTCTTTGAAACATGGGAGAAAATTGAAAAAAATTCCACTTATGGAGTTTCAGCCACGGTCTTGTGCTTAGATACTTCAAATGGGGTTCCCCAGCATTATTTATGCACATATTTAATTCTAATTCAACTGATACTTATTCAACCGTAAAATTTATATTCAGATTACCTATACCAGTTACATATTTTGAACAAGTATAAAGACTGAAATATGTATTTTCTGAAAAATAGGATAGCTGTAACATATTACTATTGCCATCAGTTATGTAATATTGGAACACAATGGGAGTAAATTTTCTTGAGTTTGTTAAGAAGAGCATGTCACCTATGACATTACTCTTCTTTGATCCTGGTTTGACGGTCCAAATGGTTAAGTTCTCTACATCACAACACTGTAATCCTGTGGATTGTTCCATTTAAGACTGAGTGTAGATATTCATGAACGAATTCATCTACAACACATTGACTGAAGCGTTTGTTATGATCATACATAATCTTTCTTTTGAGAGGCAGTTTTTGAATTAACTAACAAATCTCTACAGCCCTGCAACACAAACTTGAAACAATAGCCAGGGAAATATGTTTTATTTGATTTAAGACGCAGTTTATCAATTAACAATCGAAGTCATCGTCAATACTAATGCTAAAATAGTCAACAGAAAGAAACTTCAGGATGGTTTTATTTAAAGTGAAGTCAATCAAAAAAAAAAACAGAACAAGCTGCTATGCAATGATTAAGATGATTGACAGGATTTCTGAGTTGGTCAGCGATGATCGAATTAAGATAGAGAGCGTTAATATGAAAATCATATTTTGAAATGGTTGAAATACAGTAACTAGAAACTGCATCACTTTCTGCATGGTAAAGCTATCATCAATAAAATCATCACCACTTTTCCTTGCGTGAGATGGAATCAGTGTTCATTCAGTTTTTATTGCAATTTTTGCACAAGGAAATTTCGAAGAAACGGTTCCATTTGGAAAGTTAGTTCTATACTCCATATTCAAAAACCCAACATCGCAACTAGATTAGTATTATTTAGTAAATTAAAATGCTCCATGTGATTTCATAAAATCCGTTCCTTCAAGTGATCAATGAAATTATTACAAGTTGAAGTTTTTCAAGGTGAAGTATTGTGAATATTAACTAATTGTAAAATCATTGTATTTATTTTCAATAGCACATACCTGCCACTTACACTGAATCACAAGTCGACCAATTATTTTTAACACCCATGATTTTACTCCTTATACATCTTTTAATCTTCACTACTCGATGCTTGATTTCTTCCTCTGCTGTCCGTTTGCCATTGCGACTAATGCTAGTCAAATTGCCTGTAAAATAACAGATAATTTCCATGGCAAAATCTTTTGTATATAAGCCGCAATGCAATAACGAGGTCAGCATTGGACTTCGTAAACTGGTATTTTTTGCAGATTTAATGACAGGAACTCTAACTTCATTGCAGTTAGCAACGAAATTATTCGTACGCCCACCAATCTTCAATACTATTTGTCATTTCTTAGAATTTAATGGTCGTATAAGTCCAAACTCTTTATATCTTATTAAGTACATGAAAATAAATTTGAACTTCAGTTTTCAGAACAATTAATTTAATTTTAAAAATTAAGACTAGTTGTAAAAATTAATTGACAAAAATATTTGCACAATAGAAAACTTAGTTTTAAAGGTACAAATAAGAAATTCATATTCCTAATTTTTGTGCAGAGTATAGTAGCTTATTTATTTAACAAAATATTCTAGACAGTTCCAGTAACGAACATAACGTGGAACAGTAAGCCTCATCCTTGTGATTCCTTTTGTTGAAACAAAAGAACTCAGCTGTGATTTGAAGCGAAAGATTATTGACTGCACGAGTCCAGTAATAATTACGTAACTATTTTAAAATGCTTAGCTATCCCTGGATCTATTGTGCAATGTGTCATCAATAAGTTTAAGTGATAGTAACTTTGTCTGAATGTGAAAGACCATTGAAATTGTTACTATGAGCTGTGCTCAAACTATATTGCAAGGCTAATATGAACCCAGAAGTTGTGTTGAAAGACTTCCCAAAAAAACTTAAATTAAAATTAAAAAACTCAAATTCGCAGGGCAACTCGTACAATTCTGTGTTGTTTAGATAGGAATAGCTTACATGGACATACACCACGACGAACGACTCTTCACAAGGCACATCATCTTCCAGCACGCTCAAATTTTACCCAAACTTTCTTGGACGAAGAAAATTTCTTTTGGGAACGAGTACAATGGAGAGAGCATTATAATTTGGAGTCCAAAAAATAAGATTGTTCTCTCAAGAACACAATGCTAACAATTAAACAGGGAAGTAATTCATGATGTTTTAAGGTTGTTTCAGCTTATGCGGGACTATCAGTTTATTTTCAACCAAAGGAGTAATGAAATCTGATGACTGCCTCAAAATACTGAATGAAAACCTCAAGTTTTCTGTGCAGAATCATAGGTTCTACCGGCTGTTTAAGATCCAGCACGACAATGACCCCAAACATACGTTCAAATCTGTGACTGCAAGGCTCCAGAAAAATAAAATTACAATATTGGCCTGGCCTTCGATGAGTCCTGACTAGAATTCAATTGGAAATCTGTGGCGAGGATTGAAAGTTTGAATACATCGTTGGTTTCGAAAAACCTGCAAGAACTAGAACATGTGGCTATTGAACAATGGAATAGTATCAGAGCACAATCATGTTCATATATGATTGAGAAGTAAAAACAGTAAAAAACCTGTTTATTGGAAGTTGTCAGGAGGAAAGGTCATGCTATTGACTGTTAATACTATCATTATGTTTACATGTTAGAACTGTACGAATACTTTCGTTCGGTCATTTTGTGTGTGATGTTCTTGATAAATTTGTTAAATTGAATCGCGCATTCTGAAAACTGAGTTTTAAGTTTCTTTTCGCGCATTTAATAAAATGCAAAAAGTTTGAAACCATACGAGCATTAAATTTTGAGAGATAACAAAACGTTTGGAACGTCAGCGGATGTACGAATAATTTTATCGCTAACTGTAAATTCAAGGATTCAATTAAAATGCCCCTTACCTCAATTTGGGACACTCCTGATGGCTCCATTTATATTCTCCTTGCCTTACTTTGGGACACTCCTGATGACTCTATTTATAGCCTCCTTGCCTTACTTTGGGACACCCCTGATGACTCCATTTATATTCTCCTTGCCTTACTTTGGGACACTCCTGATGACTCCATTTATATTCTCCATACCTCGCTTTGGGACACTTTTGACACATAAATAAAACTGAAGAGCGTTGACATGATGGAACTAACAAGAAATAACTTGTGGATACTTTTAAAATGAATGTAAGGGTTGTAAGAATTTATTTGAAACGAAAATATTGTAAACATTATGTATCTCAAATATTATAAAATTACACGATATTTAACGTATATTTAAAGATTTATTGATATTAATTTTTCCCATAAGAAAAAATGCACTTAGAGGTCCAAGGAAAATAAAATTTTCGTTATTAAGCACAAACTGCGTTTACAACGTTCATATAATTTTTCATATGAAATCATTATTCAGTATAATCATAATTATAACTTAGGATCATTTCAGAGTGCGTCATTATCCTGAGTTTTTTGATGCATAAATTTTCCCCCTTGCATGGGCAACAATATTTTGAAAAATTCAACGCATTGCTTGACTATAGCTCAACTCAGGTACGATTCAATGCAATATTTTCAAACATATCATAAACATTTATCCGGTCGGTCAACAGAGTTAGCAGATATTGTGAATTCGCTAGGTAGAAAAAGCATCAAAGAATACATAACGCACTATTTACACAGTGTGGGTATTTATGTACATTTACTAAGGAAAACTAAATTGAAAAACACTTTGACCTATGTACGCACGGATTATTCTTGTTTTTTAGTTCTCTTTTAAAAGGTGTTTAAAGATTTTAGAAACGAAAGAGGAAAAAATAAAAAAGGTTTTGTAGTTTCACACCCAACCCAAAATAGCGTCCATCAGTAAGCTTCGCTGTTTTCTTGCAATGGATGGAAAAAATTCTACCCAACAGTGGTAATTTTTCGATAATTTATTGACGAAAGCAGACAAATACAGTCAGCATCTTCATGCAAGAGCAAGGTCCACTGAAAAACAAACCTTTTTAGTGACGTTCCTGGAAAAAATTTCATATAAGCCCAAATTGAACTATTCTGGAGGGCGTGGAAACTTCATCTTGAACAAGACCTGCTCAAATATTAGCCAACCAAACAAACTGCCGTGCATTTGTTTTGAGGCCCTCGTGATGTTGTCGTCGGGAACCAGTGTTTTGTTTACATGGACCGTTCACTTAGCGATGTTTCTAGCCCGTCAAATGATGTGGGAACCATAAACAGACACTCAATGAATTTCTTTCATCAAATAATTAAGGAATGAAGCCACCCACTGAAGTTTGTTCTCCACGAATAGCAGAGTGCACGACCACCGCCATATTTTTCACGATAATCGTGAAGTTGAGCCTGTGATCTTATTCTATAAAAATATCGTTTGTAAACAACCCTATCCTCGTAACTTTTTTAAATGTGAAAAATACGAATCAAGCAAAACAACCAATCTATTGTTTGTTTCAGATCTGAATTGTGTGAAAGAAATAATTTTTTTAATCAGTGAAGAATAAAGCAATTAGCTTTACCTAAAGATTGCTACTGAAAAGGAGCTCAGCAAAATATTTTTCAGTGTTGGCAGGATTCCTGAGCTCATGAAGGTTCCTTAGAAAAAATTATTCTTACATGATCTTTAATTTGAATTGCAAGAAATTATTCAGAATAAATTCATATATGAGGGAAATATGATGGCTATTTTTTTCAACTTCCAATAGGAAATAAAAAAATGCATATACAAAAAAATGTACTCACCCTTTAACCGTTGCTAACATGTTGTCTTCTTTGTGTTGCAGGTGTGAGGTTCGAACCTTTGCGAACATGATTAAATGTGATTAAAGAATCATGTTCGCAAAGGTTCGAACCTCACACCTGCAACACGAAGAAGACAGCATGTTAGCAACGGTTAAAGGGTGAGTACATTTTTTTGAGACACCCTGTATGTAACATAATAATTTTAGTACTATAAGTCCTGCAAGGTTTTACTTATTCCTCTATATAGTCGCGAAAACGGATACAGCCTGATTGCCCGAGGGTCAGGGGCAATTGAACATGGCCGCTACGATCGATGGTCCCTCCAAATGTGAGTTACGACGTGTATTCCGTTTTCTGCAAACAAGAGGACTTAGTGTTGCTGATATCCATTACAGAATGAGCAATCTTTATTTAAAGAAAGGTAAACCGACGTCCACATTCATCTTGATGCCCAACATGATCTAATAAGACTTGAAATAGCATAGTAAGGCTTAAAATTAGGGAATAAAATTTAAAATTATTGAACAAGATTTAAGTCGGTTGAATAGGACTCGAAACGATCGTACAAGGCTCGGACTGGTTGAATAAGTTTCAAATGATCGTATCAATTGCATGACTAAACAACAGCAAGTCTGTACACCCACACGTTGAACAAGTGTCACAATTTAGACAGTCCATTTGCCGGCGAGCGCACCGTTGATTGACTGGAAATTTCCAAGACAACCACACGCTCTGCAAAACCATTAAATTTTAAGGGAATACTGTCTCCTCTTATTGTCGTTCAGTTGTTCGAGATTGAGTGTATGGTAATCCGCGATTGTGTGAGGGATTCGAAGAGAGGGGAGTTGACAGTTGTTGGTCTGGAAGCATCAGGGGCCCTGCATCAAGCATTCTTCAAATCATTCACAGAAGTAAAGAGCGAAGTTGTGTTGCACGGCGAATTGTTATATGTAGGTAAAAAAAACAGGACATCTAGCATTCCAAATAGTATACATGAAGATTTATTAACAGGTGCAGCGTCCGCTACCATGAAGACGATATTCGCAGGCTATAGGCATCACAGAATATATTTGGTCTTATTTGCTCATTCCTGCTTACTGATTTTGCTTGCTTGTATGTAACGCATTCATACTGGTATTTGCTCATGTTGTTACTCATGTTGAGTGTTTGTATGGTAATACATTCAGATTTACTCATGTTGTGTGTGTAGTAAAACATTTATATTACATAAGCGAATACCTGTACGGTTTTCTCGATATGCCCCTATCAAGCAGAGCATAATTTATTACAAATACTAATAAATTGGTTACTTATATTTTACTGTTCAAACGAGCCCACTCTCATCACGCTTAACGTTATTTGAGTTAGGGAAGTTTTTGACATCATAATTATTTTAAATAATTTTTGATTAATTCTTCAAAAAAATTTGCTTTCCGATTCCTTTTTTCTCCAATAATTTTTCCATTAATATTTTTGTACCGGAATATTCTAGAAACTTTTTAGATGTAACGATTGTTGTACGTTTCCTGCGATGTTATTATTGGTCTCTTGAGAAAACGTACATTTTTATTGCAGATAAAAACACAAGTGTGTACTTCGTTAACTGTTGTTTTTAGCGATGCTCTTCGCTACAGAAATTTTAATTATTGAATTGCTTCCAGAAAGCACAGCAGGATTTTAAAGTGCATCTTAACACGTATTAAAAACAATGTTATTTGCCGGAGTTTACATGTATCAACGAAAGGCTCCTGGAAAACGGTCATAAACTTGTGTCACTACCAGTACAGGAAGATATTCCCAAATTCCTAACTTTCAGAATTTATCAATTCAAAGCAAAGTTTTCACAGACTTGTCAAGCCAAAGTTAGCTCGAGCAAAAAAATACAATAAATGTCACAACCTTCCAAGCCCACACGACAAATTCCATTACACTGAAGTCAACTCGTCAACTTTTGTGGTGAAATCTTGGCTCGTCGCGATGTAGGAACAGCATCCATGTTATTAAATGTAAGCCTGAATAAAAGCTTGAGTTTTAAGAGGAGCAGAAATTGCAAGACAGCTGAGAGAATTTTTCAAGGACTAAAAAAGCTATCGTCGCAACGAGGCTTCCTGCGTTCACGCGTATCTTGCGTCTTCAGAAGAAAAGGAAAGCGAGTCTCATTCATGAGGGATTTTGATTGCCATGAAAGTTTTAATAGACGACAAAATAGCTTTCATATCCAGGTAGTTTCAATTAGGGCCAGCTTGCAATCTGAGATGCTCCATTTAGAGTTAGTATGCACTTGGTGATGCCCCAGTTAGCGCTGTTGGATTTTCGTGGTGTCACCAGTTAGAGCTGACATGCTGCTGGTGATGTTCTATTAGGAGCTGGACTGAAGTAAGGGGTGACAAAACTATAGCTGGTTCGCTAGAGTAAATCGTTGTTTTCAATTTTTAAAATAGCTTAACCTAAATTTAAGATTTTTTTTAGAAATCCTTGTGACAAATCCGTAGGAATATCAAATTGAAGCGAAATAGTTTTGATTTACAAAGGTATCAATTAACTTGACTAAAGACACATCATGTTTTTAAATTTTTCACGGGTATCGATAATAGAAAAAGACACCTTAAACATGCTAAATTTCATAAAATTAAGTTCTAATTTGGCTTTTGGTAATTCTTATCCCACTGACCTAGGTACTGAAGTCCAGTAAAAAAAACTATTGCGTTATTCGTGTAAACCTTACATTAGTGCCCAAATTATAGTAAAGTAGGTCTTCCTCCTGCAACGTGATATTCAATGGGTTGTAAGTAACGTGGGTGACATAAGTGCTAGAAGAGACCTAGGTGGCGGAAGCGAAGCATCGCAGATCCTTACCATTTTCATCAACAGAGGAAAAGCGATTTTCTCCGCCAGTAATTCTGGTACTAATAACAGTTTAGTGTCCATTAGAAAGCCGGCAAGTAACATTTACATCAGCTGGGCTAGAAACTGATCAACTTGTATCGAAATCTGGGATATTTATCCACGTGCAGAAACTTAAAATGACCATATTAGGTATTTAGAACATTGTAATCTTCAAAGTTCGAGTCTCCAGGCTCTGCTACTTGAAAGAAAATGACCCCAACAAACCCCTGCTATAATCATGGAGTAAATTCATTGCTACGACCCAGGTCTCCTTTTTGAGAGCACACCTTTCTTATTTTGGCAGTTCCGACTAAGGTGGTGTCTTCCAAAAAGAGAAGCTTGAAAAAACAGCCCAATGAACATACGTCAACAGAACGTTCAAACTTTGACTGAATTTCGTTCTATGAATGGCTTTAGGAATCTGTCCATGTAAGTCATTCCGAACTCAGAAATTGAATTTGTTTGATGTTCGTAACTAGCGCACGCATGCGAAAGCCAAACAACTTTGACTCGAGTGAGCTCCCCATCTGCCCTGACAGCTTTCAAGACCAATTGTATGCAAAATTAATGGTACGGTAACATTGATTGTGTAGTCTTTACTTCCTTATATTGTTGGGTTGATGGTCAACAATTAACATCCAGATATCCTCATAACAATATAAAACAAATTCTCCGCCAGTACTTTGTGTTGAACGATTTGTAGTTGAAAACTTCGAGGAAATACCTTGTGTTAGAGATCAATTCAAAGTTTACAGCTTTGAGAGAGTTTTATTAATTACTAATACCCTTTTGTTATTGTCTAAACAAGTGAGCCTGCGGTCTACATATATGTAGCTGTGTGTTAATATGCTTAAATCACTGGAGAATCTGGTAGGTTGAAGCGTTCATCTAACAATTAAATTTCACCTCTAGCTGTGAGTGTGCCTATGCATGCAATGGAATTTGTATGTAATGAAACTTTGATATTTGCTAAACGTATTTCCTCTTGATCGAGCAAAGAATATTTTTCCTCTCCTCCTAAAAATTGTGAAACAATTTCGAAATTAAACTTTCGGGTGTATAATACATACACAGGGTATTCATTAATTGAAGTTACAACTTCAAGATCCCATATTTATTAAACAAACGAATGAATTTAAATACATTGCAGTTGTAAGTTAACACAGTCAGTCAATATTCACATATTTTCATTCGCGTCGATAATAACCTGAAGACGCTTAGAAAATTACCTTCACTAGTCATAAAAAACTGTTTAAGGGATTTTGGCTCTATTCTTCTGAGTTTTGACCTAAGTACCTCCAAATTTTGGTCATGAGTCTTTGGAACCTTACTCTCCAATATACACCAGATGCCGCCATCGAGAAGATTCAGGTCTGGCGATGAAAGAAGCTATTCATCCTTCGAAATGAAGTGGAAAGATTGAATTCCAACAATTTCTAAGGTTTTAGTCCCATGTGCGGTCATGCTAAAATAACCACTGGCTTTTTTGAAATTGTTTGTAGAGTATCAAATGTTGTTTCACGAGTGTCGGTGTGCATTATAACTTTTTCTTCCACAAAAGATCGGAAAAATTAAACATTAAACATCGGAAACATTAAACGGTATGAGACTTGAGTATCACGGCATAGGACTTGGGTATTTACGTCATGAGACATGGGTATCAAGCCAAGAATGAGCCAAACGGCTCGTTCCTATTGCCTTATTCTATTCTATTCTAAAACCAATGGATTTCTTCCAGTTTCAAGGACCTCTGGCCAAACTCTCGCTGACGCCTCCCCTTGTCTTTGAGTGACTATAAAGTGTCAATCTCACTAGTCCCAGACCCAAAATCGATCAGTTTCTAAATTAAATGTTTGGTGGACGTCAAGTTTCTTTTCGCCACTGAACACGAGGTTCAGCAGAGTGCCTTCACGGATACGAGAGAGAAGGATTTGAGCTTGCTAGACGTTTGTCCAAATTTTTTGCAGATTACAGCTGTTTCTTTTCATGTTTGTATGGAGAGCTCTCCAAGTCTTTACGGAGAAGGATGGACATGGCTCCAACGGATACATTCTCCTCTTTTGCAAAATTTCAGGGGGATCTTGTTAGATTTTTTCTGAGTTTTTCGTCTTGTGAATATCACCAGTGTGGAAGTTGTGTCAGTTCTAGGACGACTTTGTTCATGCCTATTTTTTGTTTATCCAGTCTCTTTAAACCAGTTTGACGTTCTCCAGACGAGCATTCTGTTAACTCTCAAAGTTCATGTAATTTCCGTTAAAAATTTTCCCTCATGATGCAACTCTAGAATGGCTATTCATTTACCTATATCTTTAGCCATTATGAGTATTCGACGTACAAAAGATAACATTTTGTTAACACTTATACACTGTAAATTAAATTAAATGTTAGTGTAAATGATTGATTTCACATCAGAGTGCCGATAAATGATTAGTTATTGAAAACCCAGTTGAAACTCACAAGTTAATGAGTCTTATGGGAAAAATTTAAGTAGTTATTTCTACACTTCACTTATGGATCGTCGAACTTTGAGTTTCGATTTAATAACTGCTTGAAACTGAACTTCCTAAGTATGAAGTTTCAGAGATGAGTCATCTATGAAGATCGCTGACGAGCTGGTCAAAAGAAAGACGAGGGAAAATATTTTAAGATAGACAAAAATCATCTGCAAGCCCTTATGTATAACTTTAAAAATGTTTACGAGGGTTCTCTAGGTGTTAATTTCTTAACTCAATCGAAATTTAAAGGCAACAAATGTATTACGTATTCTGATAACAATGAAGACCAAGCTATTCGTCCTTAGTTTTTCGGAGGGCGAGCCATTGAAAATGCTGTTTTATTGGACTATGTTATTGTATACATCTGTGAGTGACATCAATAATGAATGAATTTTGTAGGATTCAAGAGTCACAGTACGTACAAAAGAATGAAATATTTGACACCTTCTATCAGATTAATGAGAAGTGCAAACTGTTTAGAAAGGGTCATTCATAACTTTCACGTCATGCTTTTCTGCCGTGGACGATCACATACTTCTACTTGATGATGACTTAATGCGCTGGTGACCGCTGGTACCACATAATTTGCTGTGTTGGCACAATTATCTTTATAATGTATGGACAGCATGAAATCCATTATGTGCAAATTATCACGCTTACATTTTTCTTGTATAGGTAACATTAGAATGGTTAATCAAAATTGTATTATTATTTACATATTGGCGTCTAGAATACCGATCTAGAATGGGTGGCTCATCGAAATAAAAGAAATTTTATGATGATAAAAGAAGTTTGAAATATACAGCACGCTGATACAATTATTGTGATGACATCACATGGATGTCGCATAAAATGTTATACCTAAAATTAACATGTTTTGTGATGATATTTTCGCGATTTAACAGACGGGTATCCATTAAATATGAATACATTCCTGGTAGTATGTCAAACTTATTGCATTATAGGTTATGTGCAATACAAGGATGTTATTCACCAAAAAAAAAACAGAAAACAAAGTCTCTATATCTTGTTCCGATCAAATGTTTAATTCTTCATTAGTCAAATGGCAATCAACACAATTTTCTACATTTTCCGAGCATAAAACCACAATTAATTTTGCTGTAATCTAGGAGAGAAAAATTCATCTTGTCCACCCTAGAATTTATTATTTCTGTTATGCAATTCTTATGCAATCATTTCTTTTCTGAAAATAAAATATTGGTGAGCGTGAAGAACAAAAATAAATTGCGCTTAACATACGAAGCTATTCAACACACACAGTTTGTTAGTTATGCAATGTATTCATAGTCGAGTCATACTTTGAGAATAAAACTTACTTTGTTCTTAAACAATTTATCTCTTTTTATTCCAAATTAGGCAGACAACAACACCAGAGCATCTAACATAATCTAATTTCCTCGCTTCCATTAACTGATGTAGCTCCACCTTATTCCTCACTCAAAGAAAAGTGAAAAATTCGCCAATTAATTCACGTCGGCTGAATGACTTATAGAACCCTGTTGAAGAATAAAAGACTTTACATTTTCAGGTTACATCAAGGAAAATAGGAAAACCAATCGTCAGTTCGTGTATTAATGCCATATAAACAGTAATGAGGAAAATAGTCACCTGTGTGCGTCGTTTTCTGTGACGTGCTCACCTACGTTGTTGGTTGTGTTCTGTGACGTGCTCACCTACGTTGTTGGCTGTTTTCTGTGACTTGCTCACCTACGTTGTTGTTTGTGTTCTGTGACGTGCTCACCTACGTTGTTGTTTGTGTTCTGTGACGTGCTCACCTACGTTGTTGGTTGTGTTCTGTGACGTGCTCACCTACGTTGTTGGTTGTGTTCTGTGACGTGCTCACCTACGTTGTTGTTTGTGTTCTGTGACGTGCTCACCTACGTTGTTGGTTGTTTTCTGTGACGAGTGCACCTATATTACTAGCTATTTTCTTTGACGTGTGCACCTATGTTGCTAGATATTTTCTTTGACGTGTGCACCTACGTTGCTAGCTATTTTCTTTGACGTGTGCACCTCTATTGCTAGCTATTTTTTGTTTTGGCTTGTGCACCTATGTTGCTAGCTATTTTCTTTGAAGAGTGCGCCTACTGTATATTGATCATTGTTTTCTATAACGTGTACATGACACAAAAAAACGGGAACTTTTTAACAATCCAGTAAAACAATGAGTGATGAAAAAAATTTTCATTCATAGTAATTGAAACATTAAAACATGTCATTTAAGAAACAGTGATGGAATTTTCATTATCTAAAAAATACATCCCGTAGATGGCGTCCTCCTGAATGAATGTATTCTTGAAATCTGCTCATGAGATTCCTTATTGACCATGTTTTGATGGAACAGCACCATGACGTCCTAAGTTGTAAAAACGTCGGAACTCTCTCTGCGCAGCTGTCAAACTACATGTATCACCGTTTTTACGAAATATTTTTATGGCTAACACACTCTGTTACCCGTTCCACTGATTCATGGTTACAAAAATGGCGGAGTGTTTACTTGCTCAAGGTCACTGTCTCGCAGTGCTGCCACTTGCTCATGTCTGCCAATACGCACTTCAAATATTTCCGTTGTTTTGGGTCACCCTGTGTGTTGCTCGTCGTTTTGGTCGAGTGGTCTGCGGCCCGTGTTCTGTATCAGGTCTCTGCTTCATGTAGAAAGACCGCGGGTTCGAACCCGGCCATGGACACGAGCTGTTTCTCGTACGCCGCGCCGTGCACTCAACCCGCTAAGCACTCAACTACCCGCCCATGAAGACGCCTATCAACCTCCCGGGATCGTCGCATGGAGCTCACCATCATCCTTACTCTTAGAATGTTAACCTTAAGGATTTGAAAAACCAATGTACTAATGTCTATGTACTGTGTGCTCGATTGGGAATAAAGATTGTTTGTTTTTGTTTGTTCCATGACGTGTACACCAATGCTACACGTCGTTTTCTGTGACACAACAGAAAATATTTCCTCCACCACCGTCTGAGCGTCAATAAACTGATTAATACAAAGCATCCTCTAAAATGAATGCAGAAAAAGTTACTACTGGGAAGTCATTTGAAAGTAGAAAAACTCTCTCTCACGTTAGAATTAGCTCTTAAGAACTAACGTAGGAAAATGAGAAATTTCTCAGTAAGAGAAAGCGTTTAAGAGCACATCTCAAAATAATGTCAAAAACACAGAATTTTCCAGCGTCTGTTTTACAGGACGCTATGTACTGATCAGTTAAGACGCATCCAAGTATAAGGTGAACAAAGGCCTGATCAGAATAGGCAAGTAATTGCATCTGAAATATAATCAAATAGCTATTATTCCGTACTCATATGGCTGCCGCTGACAACACGTGATTGTTTTCAAACCTGATGCAAAACCAGCACTAGTTGTGATGCTTTCTTGAGGGTTCAGGCCGACTTACAATACGAGAAAAAATATAACTTTATTTAACTTACTTAATTCGATGATAGTCTCACGCACACGTTTTGAAAACTTTCACTTTATTTCCCTGAAACTCGGAAGTTGTGGTGCAAGGTATACAAGCTTTCTAAATTAAGGGCTTTTGCAAGGCTTTTCACTAAATTGGTTTTAAATTTGATGCGTGTACCTAAAGAAATTCTAGAACAATGCAGTCTCGTTTCATACGCCAGCATATTAAACCACGAGTCTGATTTTGTGATGACTTAGAGATTCTTCTTGCTGAATATCATGAACTTGTACCCCAACAAAATTATCTTGAAATGTGTTTTATTTGACTGAAGTTCATTCTAGATCTCCCAACAAATATTAAAGCGCCTTTACATTCAAACTCGACTGTTTTGAATAAAATCTGTTTCAATTCATCTAGAAAGTCAAATTACCGTCCTGTAGATATATAACAGAGGACCTTCGGATTACCAATTGAATTCTTTCATTGATTTCGGTCCAGGAAAGATGACTGGTGGCAATATGTATCGTCCGTAACGCGAATCTGTTTTACCCGTTGAAATACATGTAAATACAATTAATCCGATTCAGCCTCGGAAACACAAACACATTTTTTTCTTCCTCATCGAACAAATTTTTGATAAATACTCCTCACTTTTTATGAAATGGGCTAATTTTTGCACAAATGAATTCACAGCATTATTATTGTAACTGGCAGCCTCGCCATTACTTGATACTCTGTGAATTACTAGCCGTTGTCGAAATTTCGCAAATCCCCACGACTGGCTTTGAGTTCTTTATTGTTAGTACTTGTACTCGGTGTTTTTTCAATAAATCACAATATAATAGCCAAGCCTTTTCACAAACTAATAATTAACCAACACCTCCTCCACCTAACTTCATTCGATTTGCTCACACGTGTAATAATCATTGAATTCTATCACGTGAGACTCTTTTTTGTTAACACAGTTACTCCTTCAGCCACATCTGCGACCATGATTGTCTCTTTGTTCTTTAGAAGCTTACAGATCATCCATGCTGCAAAAATATAGTGCTTTGTAAGGTCAGAATAACGAACACAAATACCATGTTCAGTTATATTTTCTTCTTCATTTCCAGAGCGACAATTAATCTCGCTATTTTAGTTGCCTTAATCAGGGTTAAAAAACTACACTTAAAGGCACACAAAATACACAGCAGTCCCCTGAACGATATTTACTTAGCGTTTGACTGAGAAAGATTGAGTATGCTTCGATATGTGCAAAATTGAAATTGCAGGAAAGGATTCGGTAGCGTGCGTTCGTATGACAAACCAGCGTTCGTAACCCAAGGGAAAGTTTCTTCCCACAAGTTGGTGGTAACCCGATTCTTTTGTAACCTAAGATCCACTGTGTTTTATGCCAATACTAAATATTATAGTTCTAATTCCGATGAGAAACTGAAAAATACTTATCAGATAAAGTGTACGCTTGTTTATGATAAGGACAATGGATTTGACCAGCGTATCAAGAAGAAACTCAATGTTCAGACCGATGTGAAAGAATGTGCATATTATACTTTATTAAAAAAAGTACACAAGTGTATTTCAGCTATAATGATGATAAAAGCTGATAGCATACATACAAATTATCATCACAACAATTATCATGCTCGATACGGTTTGTGAAAAACTTCGTTTTATGTGAGGATCGAATCCTTGACTATATATCAAAATTGTTTAAGAAGCGAGAATTTAATTTGTTTTCCCACAGCTGAAAATCACCCAAAAAGGATGTATGTTCCAAAATCTACGTAAGATTAAAACATAATTCGCTTAAACACCCACGAGCTGTTTGAGGAAGAAAGTTCCAAGGAGCATTCCAAGAGAGGCAGAAACGAGTTACAAGGAGCATTCCAAGAGAGGCAGAAACGAGTTACAAGGACCATTCCAAGAGTGGCAGAAACGAGTTACAAGGACCATTCCAAGAGTGGCAGAAACGAGTTACAAGGAGCATTCCAAGAGAGGCAGAAACGAGTTACAAGGAGCATTCCAAGAGTGGCAGAAACGAGTTACAAGGAGTATTCCAAGAGTGGCAGAAACGAGTTACAAGGAGCATTCCAAGAGTGGCAGAAACGATGTGAGCAGTGAGCTGCCAGCGACAGGAGAATAATTCGAAGAAATAAATTATATAAAATGCTGTAATTCCTGCAATGTTTGTATTACGAAAGTCAGGTGGGCCATTGAATGTATGCCGTACGTATATACATGTGTTTTTTTCGAATCTTACTTTCATAAAAACAAGGAAAAAGTTTGCCCGTTGTCCCTCAACGCTGAATGCAAAACTCTTAGTTCGATCTGTTCCTCCAAAATCTTCTGTGTTGGATTACAATAATAAATCTATCAACTTTATTTACATACGTTACATATTACCGTATCACACAGTAGAGTGTAAATCTAGAATACATGAAATCGGGTTTTGAATTCTTAACGTAACCAACTTATGATGGTTCCCAGCAATAATTTTAAATTATTGATATATATATATATATATATATATGTATACACACACATATATACATTATATATATAACATATAGAATTTAAAAACAGTATAATGAAAGCTATTCCTAAATAAATCATTTGACGTCTTAAAATGTCTCAACCATTTCTCAACCACAGCGATATTGCTGCCTTAGTTCCGGCTTTAATAAATGCCGCTCCTGATGATATAATCAAGAGGCTTTCTTCTGAAACATGCTTTCCTACCTTCTGAAACAGACGACCTTCAAACATAGACCTCCGTCATAAAAAATGAAAGAAGCTACTGCAAATTGCAAGCCCCGGCGAAGAAGTGGAACTGGTCGTGCAGTTTAGGAACAGTTGACTTTCAAGTCGTTTCAAATTTTTCTTATTTCGAAAAGGTATTGATTTCGCTCTTTCTACTCTGCTGGCATCGAATCATAGCAGGCTTTTACTCCTTGGAAGATCAGTCTAAACTTCGATTTCCTTTAAGGCAAGAAAAATCGTCCTCCAACGGAAGTTAAGATGCCATTGGTATGCCATTTACAGCGATTACGTTTCTGAAAATTAGAATACTAATTCGTCGTCAAGTGACTATAAATTTTTTAATTTATCTACTGGCCATTAGAGTTCTAGATTTCACTTGCATTATCTACTTAATTGGCTGTACAGAGATGGATGTTTAAATAGTAAAATTAACTTAAGGTCTAATTCAGGTCTATAGAGGACCATTGAATGATAGCATCAATTAAACGAGGAGCTATTTTTTATTATAAATGTAGTGGTATCATGTATAGCTAAACAATTTATGAATGCATGTGATATGTAGGTATTT
This sequence comes from Trinorchestia longiramus, assembly GCA_006783055.1. Classification (NCBI taxonomy): domain Eukaryota; kingdom Metazoa; phylum Arthropoda; class Malacostraca; order Amphipoda; family Talitridae; genus Trinorchestia; species Trinorchestia longiramus. The sequence continues at coordinate 49,168 of VCRD01002149.1, forward strand.
ATAATTAAAATAATTTTGTCCAGGGCGAGAAGCTTCCAATTTTTCCCGCCCTAGCTGCATCCTACGATGCAAGTCACAATTGGGATCCAAGTCCCGGCTACACTCAATGCCACAATTCAGGAATAGGATCCCCGTCCCGGCTACACTCAATGCCATAATCCACTAATAGGATCCAAGTCCCGGCTACACTCAATGCCACAATTCAGGAATAGGATCCCCGTCCCGGCTACACTCAATGCCATAATCCACTAATAGGATCCCCGTCCCGGCTACACTCAATGCCACAATCGACGTATAAGAACGTTGGAAGAGCCACTATTGGGTCTAATGCAGTGCGGGATTCGAATATTTGAATTTGTGTCCCATGTATGCTTCTAGTTACATCTACTGTCGAGCAAAGCCAAACGTTTTCAATTTCTTATTTTAATGGCTTGCAAAGTTCTAGGTACGTTTGAAACTCTTTCTTCTTGTTTGCTATTCATTGATAGAGATTTTAACACATCCATCAGTATTGTGACTATACTATAATAATTCATGATAAATAATTCAAAAAGTTATTTGGGTTGTGTAGTAAATTCTCATTGTAGGAAATAATGTATTCTCTGAAATATTCAACGCACATCAATTAGTGATTTTATACACGGTACCCATTTCTCAAGACTTAATAAGAAATTAAATTTTTAGAATGCCACGTCGGAGAGCAATACATGTGCAATGATGACCTGACATTTCGCTAAGCTGTTCCCGTGTCAAGCTGGATATCTTCTGAGGACCAAAGAAAAATATTACAACTTGTATTGGAAAAGTACACAGTGACGGAGATATTGGACGGATGTCTGACGATCGGTTCGAGGAAAGCTATTATTCAGTCTAAGCCACTCGGAGTAATTGAACATCCGTCGACTCTTCCAATCTACTACAAGATTTATGTGCTCTAGAAAACAGATTTTATTTACACCGGACTACGACGAAGCGGCAATTTGCTACAGCAAGTTTGCAAAAGCAATCGATCATCAATTCACTATGTAGCTTAGAACAGGCTGTTCAAAAGAATGCATATTTTTCCACTTTGGGTTCAGTGTTTTTTATTTTGGTTCATTGCAGGGCAGGGATCACAGATATTTTCATTCAGTCCTAAACAAATTTTTGCCTCTCGGTGAAAAGTTGTACCAATTTTACCTCAACTAGTTCAAAGGGTATAGTACATGACCCACTAATATTTTTATTTTTAATATATTCATGAAGTATGGTAGTATTTGGGATAAATGGTATAAGGATAGTCTAATGCCGATTTTTCAATTAATTCCTCTACATAATAATACACAATTTGTTGCTTGCTTGCTTGCCTGCTTACTTACTGGCTTGGTCCGTCTGTCTGTTACGCTGTTAAGGATTTAGATAGCAGAAAATTCGATAAGGAATGCATGCATTGTAATATATAAACACACGACGGTCATTCTTAATATTAGATAGGAGAAAATTCGTTAGGGTATACATGTATTGCAAGCATTGCATTGTGGATACCAAAGGCTTCAATGTGGAAACTCCTTCGCAAAGATCGCTTCCACTAGCAGACCAATCGAAAAAAAATCACTAAAAAATATGTGAATTTTTTACAATATCTTTACTAGTAGTATAGATTGCGCACACAAGCAAACTTTCTTAGATTTGGATTCCAATCAAAAACGTGCAATATTTGTCACAAAATAATTCAGAGACTATTGAAATTTTTGCTCCGGTGTTAAATTTCAATTATTTTTTACTTGAAGCCTCGATTTATTTCGAGTATCTGTATTCATAGCTCTTTCCTCAAACAAAAAAATACGTCTATGATGTCTTTTTGAAAACCTTTTATCGAAATGAAATCTTTTTGCATTAATGTGTATATCATTTTTTTATTATTTTGAAAAAAATACTCGCTTCATTCCATGCAAATTTTAACTTGTATTACCTGTTTACCACTCATGAAGAAAAAGACATCGAATGAATTTTTGTTGCGTTACAAGGGTGGCTATTTATACCACAGAAAAGTTCTGTAACCACGCCACTCGAGCCTGTCCCGTAGGTTCCGCTTGCTTCAACAGGCTTGTCTTTGATCAATCACACGACAAAAGCAATACTTGTGTTTCTGCAAGGGTGCGTATCTATGCTACAGACATCTGTGATCACTTGTCTTTGACGCAACTTTTATCATCGCAAGGAAGAGGTGTCTTGGGATATAAATATGATTTATGTGTGTGAATTTCCCCGTTGTGTTGGTACGTAAAATTACTAAGCATGACTTTAATGTTACATAATGTACAAACATACGCACTAAAGTAATAATGTCTCTCTGTGCTGATCGCGGTAATGATCACTGATATTTTAAAACTATTGTTCTTTTAACACTGTCTGAAAAGACGAAAAATGTTATATATATATATATATATATATATATATATATATATATATATATATATATATATATATATATATATATAAAAGAAAACCAAAACTATAGAACATCGAAATGGTTAACTGTCATCAGGCAATATTTTTCTAGCACAATCATGTATGTTCCTATCATTTTAATAATCTTTTAAAGGTTATTCAAAACATGAAAATACATTCACTCATAGAAGGTACCCTAGAGTGCATGAATATAGTATATATTTGTGTAAGGGAATAGTGCGAGCAATTAAACATTTGAAACAAAAATATGCCAGTGACAATTTTTAACCCAAAACGCAACTTCTTCTTCTTCTAAAGCGTTAATATTTTTAATTTACTCATATCCTGAAAGTAAACTTGTATTATTTGAGTAAACTTGTTATTGAACGTATGTAATTAATCCCTTAAATTTTTTCCAAACTATCCAGAATTAACAATTTCTTTGACAAGGAAAGGTAGCAATTTTCAGATTCAACTTTTTCCATCCACATCACAGTATTGGAAAAACCCGAAGTCTAGTTTCCCAATAAGTCGCTACAAGTGAAAGCTACAAAGGAATTCCCGCGATTTAGTGCCAACATTCCAAGTTTACCGTCGTTTCGCGTGTGCCGCAGAAATCCCTCAGAAGAAAAAAGTACAATTACGTTGAGACGCGCAGATTATACCGCAACAAAGCAACTTAGAGACGATGGAGAGCTGCAGCGCTCTGTAATAACGACTTACTCTAGCGCTGACAAGACACCGGCGACGTCCTGCTGGAGACCCAATAACTTTTCGAAATCACTAAAATAATTCACCGTTACATATAATGTTTATTAATATTAGAACTAGTATTATCTTTTTGTTACTGTTATATCAAATAATGAATGTAACGTTAATAAATATGAAGATAGACGCAAAATAGCGCTCTAGGTAATGGTCACAAGGGTCTGTTTTTACACAGAAAAGTGAAGTGCTCAACGTTTTTGTTGATTATAAAATTAAGGTAACATGTGTGTACCTGTTAATTTAGTAAAATAAAATCATATATTTACAGGCGTATGAAAATCATTCTAGCAAGTAAGTAATAAAGATATTCCTACGCTAATCATACGACATAATGATCGTCATTATTCATGATGAGTTAGTTGTACGCTAGCATCTGATGATACACTTTGTGTCTCAATATTGTTCTACAATCTGATGAGGTACAGGATGATGCATAAGTTACAACCCCTTCTTCAATTCATAATTTCTTTTACTCTAATTAAAGTTTTCTAAAAACAGGGTGTTACTTATGGGCCACCCTGTACATAGTGTCTTAATACTGTTGAACCTCATGAAAAGATAGATGGTCTTTTGATCCTACATATGCTAAACATAATGCACAAAAATAAATGCAGGATATTGAGAAATAAAAAATGAATTAAATTAAAGAGGAAGAAATAAATACAGAGCAAAATGAATTGCATTATTTAACAAGAAAATGAAATGTCAAGAGATTCCTAATCCTTTACTTTTAAATTGGAAACATTTTAGTGGCAGATGAGCTCCCAGGATTATAATTTTCATCACTATTAGTAGCAGCGTCCTCAATGAGAGTTGCAACTGCTAGTTAGCTATTTAAGACATGGAAGAAATGTTGGTGATGGCGACAACACAACTGGTGGAGGAAATGTTGGTGATGGCGACAACACAACTGGTGGAGGAAATGTTGGTGATGGCGACAACACAACTGGTGGAGGAAATGTTGGTGATGGCGACAACATAACTAGTGGAGGAAATGTTGGTGATGGCGACAACACAACTGGTGGAGGAAATGTTGGTGATGGCGACAACACAACTGGTTGACAGATATCAATGGCAGTGAATTATGAAAAATGAATTTTTCTTCCTGTTCTTGCTGTGCATTCAATCTAGATATTTTTCAAACATATCTTGCACTATCAGTTACTTCAGATATTTAGATTTTTCTTTGATCCTCTTATTTTATTCATGAGTTCTTGCTAGATATACTTGAAAACTGAAATAATCATTGTCCGGATTAGCGGTGATTAATTGTAGTCTATAAATATCGTAATTGAGACCTATGGTTGCTTTTAATCTATGAGATAACTCAGCAGGTGTGTCAGGATATTCATCATGGAAAAATACGGAGAAGCTTTAAAGAATAAAAAATACAGGTATGTTTGTAAAAATTCTGTATTTTGGGTGTTGAAAATCATCAAAGACAACACAAATGTTAGATGCCCCAACAAGCAGCTTTGAATGCTTTTGCTAATAATTTAAAAATTATCTATCAGAAATTACATAAAAACTGTTCTTTTGAAAAATATCTGCCTGGAAAATACTGCTCACAGAGCCACGAGAAGGCATAGGATGTATTCCTATTGACAGTATGTACATATTCTATTTCATAGACATCTACATCATACTTCTATAATTTTTCAAGTACATACCATGTACCGACATAAATAATTTTCGGGAAAAACTACACATATACATAGTATTGGGCAACATATTTTTCTTATTTTGTTGAAAAAACATAAACACTGGAGGACTTTTGAATGCGTGTTAAAAAAACCAATCCTCCTATCAATAAAATGATCAAATTAATCAGTCAATGCGCTGCCCAACAAAGATGTGCTGTTATATCTCAATTTTCCATTTAGTGCTAAATATGTTCGTTACTTCCCATTAACCATCAAAAAAAGTTAATCAGCCCCCTGTAGGATGCAAATCATTATTTTATAATTAAGTTAGGTGCCAGTGCGTTTGATTTCCATCCTTTCAATTAGTATTGTAGTATTTGATTGCCCTGTTAATTAGTCTATCACGGCAATCATTATTGATGCAATAATTGGGAGTGATGAGCACTTGAGTCCTAACCTGATTGTTGTCCCCTCACCCTGCATGATTGTTGTCCCCTCATCCCTGCCTGATTGTTGTTCCCTCATCCCTGCCTGATTGTTGTCCCCTCATCCCTGCCTGACTGTTGGCCCCTCATCCCTGCCTGACTGTTGTCCCCTCATCCCTGCCTGATTGTTGTCCCCTCATCCCTGCCTGGTCATCGTTCCTTCTCAAGGCAACGGAGAAGAACGTGCTTCAAAAATTTAGTAGAATCTGAACTGCTCAGTTTTGAAAAATATTAAATTTATAAAGGCCTCCCTCTAGATCCGTGTGAAATCTATACGATCATAAAAGTTTCAACCGTCTTGAAAATTTCTACATCCCTTTACTACAAAGCCAACATTCTTGAAAACAACTTGATTCTTGGAACTTTCTTATTCATTTGAATCATCACGATGCATGAAAATTCTCAATTCTTGATAGCTCCTATCTATTAAAATTACAGAATTTTTGGCGACTCAAGAATTAACATTCTCTAGATGCATTGAAATGCTTAGAATTTTTATAATTTCATAAAACAGTATACAAAAAATATTCACATTTTTGATAACTGGACAATTTTCGCAAATTTTTTTGACAAATTTGATGTAGCAATATTGTTCAAAATACCTCGTGTCTTAAATTTGTAAATTCTTGCAGAATGTACTGAACCTTAGAAATGTCTTCTTTCTTGGAAATTTCACGCTTCTTAAAGTTTCTCTCTAAAAAATATCACACTTTGAATGAGCACGTTTTGTTCTCGTTCAGAAGAGAAGAAAATTTATGTCAACTGAAAAAGATATCGTTCAGAGGTTTGATTTATAATTTTTATAAGAAACTGTAGATACATTCAGACACCGAAAATTCTTTTAGAATCAAGATTTCAGTCTCTCTGTGCTGTGCTGTGTTTGAATTTTAGGGTGAAGTGTTCATGCGAATTAAAGAAAATGTAAAGTTACTCGTTCATAGAATTCTGAATATCAAGCAATTACTACAACAAATTCTAAGCCCTGATAATGTTTAGGCGCCACGTCATATCAAACAATGTTATATGAAAAACTACCATTGTCAGAAACTGTCTCCAACATCCACACATGGAATACAGTTGCTTCAAAAGTTTCCTTTTGAAGTTTCCTACATGTGGAGGAAAACAAGCAGCGTCGGACACGCGTTCTCTACATGTGGAGAAAAACTGGATGCCCAAAAGTGAACAGCACCCGAGCACCGAATGAACTCTTCTTAAAAACTGCAGTTTTTCTTAACTTGGGTTGGAATTCATTTCAATGGCAATTGTTTCCGTACTATGAACAATATTTAATGATGGGCTGTTTGCATAATACGAATTCAGTATATGTTGATCATTAATTGAAAATATTCTGAAAAGCGTGTTCTCCACTTTATCCTCTAAGTTTTCTTAATAAGCGTCGTTTGTTGAGTCATTTGAAGCAGAAATTTGCGTAGACTATTAGCTGAGTTTACAGTCTGTATTACCGAAAGTTACTCGTCATTAGCCGCCTCAATGGTCTGGGATTAGTTCCTGAAGGCGATTTAAGTTCGAGATCGCCAAGGAAACTCTGCAATTATGCAAAAAGATTAGAAATAACTGCACAAGTCAACAAGGCAGTGTACAAGAATGCAAGAACATAAGAATATACACAATTATGTATATGACAAATGTACGGACAAATTTAATGATTATAATTGTTCTAAAAATTATTCTAATTATTTATCATTCCTTTTTGCAGATTCCTACAGGTGATAGCAACAAGTTAATAGTCTTCATAAACACGCATAATAAAAGCTGAATTTTCGCAATAAAAATATTTTTTTAATTATTTAGTTCTTCATATAAGTGTTCATTACACGGTAATGGTCATTACTGTTACAAAAAGAGAATATCAAAGCGATTTTTACTCATTAAAATTCTTCTTAAAATATACAAAATTCACACCCATTGGTATGCTGTGGGTAAACCCGTGCATGAATATTTTTTGAAAGATACAATAAATCCACAAAAAAATTGAAAAAATCAGAGTTTATTGAAAATTGTATGGCATCCATCAACCAAAATTGTCTTGATTGTGAAAATTTTTAACTTTTTATTGAAAAATGTAAAATACGTTAAGCATTTCAGGCAACACCTGAAAAATTCTTCAAAAAATTTAAGTAAAATTTGTGATATGATGTAGGTATTTCATTACAAATGAGAAAATGGCGAGACATTTTATTACAAACATCGTGAAAATGGCTAAATTTTCTTTGCAAATGTTCTAAAAACAGTTAAACATTTCATTGTGAATGTTGTAAAAATTGCTAGATATTTAATTGCACATATTATGAAAAAGGTTAGGCATTTCATTGCAAACATTATGAAAATAGT
>VCRD01002149.1:57276-77666 GCA_006783055.1 Trinorchestia longiramus
AAGGCTTTTCCGTAGGCAGTGTGAAATTGCTACTGTACGAATACCATGAGAGATAATTAAATGAAATTTCTAATATTGATAGACAAAAGCTGTATTCAAAAAAATATTTTACAGAACCGAATTATATGCAATAGATTTAAAGTTATATAAATTAAAATTTCGGGCCTCTTTTTTGTAGGACACCCTGTAGTGTGAGACTAGCTTCTGCTCGGTCTCCTACAAAGTCTACCCATACTGCTGTGTGGTAGTAGGAGCTACCACGTTCAATGGTGCTCAAGGTCCTACCCAAGAAATTGCGACTGTACTCTTACTGATGAGATTACAGATATCATTGCCTTATGAGGCTATGCCACAGAGCACAAGACCAGTAATCTATTACGATTTTGATGTGCCTCCTGCAACTAATAGTGCCCACATAAAGGTGTATCAAATAACAATGATAAAACGTTAATGTTTAATCCTCCTTTTTGGATAATTTTATGTGTGTATTTTTTATTTAGTTATGTAATGAGTTTGTTAAATTGTAAAGAGACTTTATGGACGCTTCACACGAGGTCACCGAGTTTCATCATATACAAATATTTTTCCGTGATGTTGAATGTACGAACTAAACATTACGATATGAAACAAGTTTCTGGGTTCAATGTTAAATTTACCAGGCACATTTTACCAGGGAAAGCAAATGTTCCAGCTGTGTAATCTATACAGCTGTGTCTATAAATATGTTCCACGTATATATAAATACAGTATTTATATAAATATATTTATATATATGAAACGTCTTTGGTTTCATTGTTAACCTGACCACACACTGACACTACATAATTGCTGGCATTAAAGCATTTAATGCAATGTCATAATGGAATGCTTATGTAAACAAAATGCTGACATCAAATCATTTTATGCAGTGTGCCAATGGACTGATTTTTTTTACGAACAAAATATTATATTTCTTCTGTGCGGTCTTCCACGTAACGTATAGTGCGTCCTCATATAGTCATCAGGATTTATTTCTTAATTATCCTTTATCCTTTATTATCCTTTCGGCATTATACACTGTATAACAAAACAAAAAAATAGTAAAAAACACATGCATTTTTACGTGTAGGTCTACTAGTTCCACTATATAAAAATACACAGTTTGTTCCTTGCTTGCTTGGTCCGTCTCTCTGTCACGCTCTTAAGGATTCACATAGGAGGAAATTCGATCGGGTATATACATACATTGTAAGCATTGTATTATGGATACCAAAGGCATCTCCTTCAATGTGGGAAGTCCTTCGTAAAGCCCGCGTCCATTAGCAAATCAACCGAAAACATTCAGTAAAAAACAAGTGAACTTTCACGTGTGGGTTTACTAGTGGGTAAATAAAATACAGAATAGAAGTTTCGTCTTCATTCATGAAAAATATTCGGGTTCTGATTGTGCCACGGGTAAAACCGGAAAATTACTTTATTTTGTAAGCTAGTAGATCCACTCGTGAAAATTCACGTGTTTTTTTGCTGAAATTTTTCATTTGATTTGGCAGGGGACGCGGGCTTTGCGAAGGAGTTTTCACATTGAAGGATGTGCCTTTGGTATTGACAATACAATGCTCACAATACATGTATACTCGTTCCATTGAGAAATCAATACTTAGCAAAACATAAACCGTTTATTTCAGCATGCAGTATTTCGACTTTCGAGCATATATTCCAGAAACTATATTTGCCATCGTAATTCAGGGATGAAATTTCATGGTATATCATCTTGTTATTCAGTAGACGAATTTTCTCTTATCTAAAACCTAAAGAGCGTGACAGAGAGACGGAACAAGAAAGCAAGCAACACACTGAGTATTACTATATAGTGGGATCCTTAATTTTATCACTTTTAAACGGAGGAATTTTCACAGGTACTATCTATGCCATGTAATAGGTAGATAAGATGGCCATTCTGTATATATTCATGCAAATTATTCATTTAAAACACAATAATTTGTCGTAAGTCTTTAATACCAGATGCTGACTCGGAACTACAACTGTTGCTGAAAGTATGTACTGAGGTGCCTGATTCATAGCCCCTGTAGATTACAGAATCCTACAGTTCTGTGAATGGACTCTGCAAAATGGACTCTGTGAATGGACGTGCAACTCTGTAAAATTTCAGAGTAGACCACCTAGGCTGTCTACCATCCAGTTCCCAAGTCTCTGCATTTATTCTTTCAATTGACCGTACCCAGGTACTCATATTAAAATTCTGGGGCAGAATTTGTTGAATGGAGGCAAATGAAGGCGCTGAGGCTGGTCAGCTGGGGACTAAGGGAGTAATTATCTGAAAAGTTCAACCAAAGCCATGCGGATGAGACAGGAAAAAGAGGTTATGAGTAACCCATATGGAGGTGTCGTGTAAATGGTGACCAAATGCAGGAAGAAAAAGGAAATGAGTCTTTAAGATACAATGATTGAATGAAAGTAACAAGTAACCCATATAGAAATATGAGGCAATGAGTTTTTAAGATACAATGAAGGAATGTACGTAGCAAGTACCTCACGAAGAGGTATTGAATGCATGTGAATAGGCCACTAACATGACATGGAGAAGGAGTTATGTACTTATACGATATTGATAAAAATATACGTGCAAACCACATGTGGGGCGGTGGCGTGACTAGGGAACAAGCGTGGCATGAAAAAAATATACTATAAAGAAATGCGCTATTTAAAAATGATTAGATGAAAGCAAGGAAGTTGTTTTTTAATAAACCCAGTTTTAGTAGAGTAGTCTTCGTAAGCAGTAAAAATGATAGATGTGTTGACAAGCATGGACAATTTTAACGACAATGTGTTTTTCAATTGAATTCAGTAACAATTTTTGATGGACTTATACTTACAACGATCACATTTAAAAACAAAACTTATACATAAAATTCATTTGTGAATTTATCGGCAGCTAGCATTCCACTGAGAGTTTAAAATCCCGTTCTACTCACACATCAAGTTTTTAAATCATAAATCAATAAAAACAAAAGTTAAAGATGAATAAAAATGCATCACATCTGACGCAAAGCAGTTTTCATAAAGTCTTATGTGACATAAAGTCTTGAAATGACTTCCAGGCTGAATTACGCTCTAAGAAAGAGATAAGCTCAAATGCATGCGATGAAGATACCAACTAAAGCGTCTTCTAGTGCGGCTTAAAAGCTTTAACAATATGTGTGTTACATTTACAGTAAAAAAGACTAACATTAGTCGTGTCCCAGCTAAATTTTTCAAGAATTTTTCGTACAGAAACCGTGAGTAGTTTGAAGTTTGTTGTCAACTGAGATGGGATTTGGCGATAGACGTAAGGGACGATTTTACCGAATTTTTTCGCTTTTCCTTCCTCTTGGTCACCTTGTACAAACAGAGTTCTATTCACAAACTATTTTATTATTAACTATTTTTTCTCCCTTTTTTGTGAAAGTGACGGAGAAGTTTAGGCTTGACGTCCATTATCTGTCTTCTAAGCTCAGACACGAGATTTTTAATCCATGTCTTAAGATCAGACTTGAGGTCTTCAATCCATGTCTTAAGATCAGACTTAAGGTCTTCAATCAATGTTTTAAGATCAGACTTGAGGTCTTCAATCCAAGTCTTAAGATCAGACTTAAGGTCTTCAATCCATGTCTTAAGATCAGACTTGAGGTTTTCAATCCAAGTCTTAAGATCAGACTTAAGGTCTTCAATCCATGTCTTAAAATCAGACTTGAGGTCTTCAATCCATGTCTTAAGATCAGACTCGAGGTCTTCAATCCATGTCTTAAGATCAGACTTGAGGTCTTCAATCCATGTCTTAAGATCAGACTTGAGGTCTTCAATCTGTCGCGATATCAGGTTTCTCTATTCTTTTCTTTCATTTTACTTTATTTTATATTGCATGAATTGAATACATATTTATTTAATAATGTTAATTACTGAGTTTATTAATGCCAATATCCTTCAACCCTACATCAAGCAATAAATGAATAAACTTTTATAACAAACACACATGATCGCTATTAGGCGTCCAAATCCCTCGACATATTTTTATGGGTGAAGCACGCTATTCTAACAGTTGCCGAGTGAGAGGGAAAATCAAACGACACTTGATATTCCAGTATAAATTATTGTAACTACGGGAAAATTTAGTTAACATTGGATCTCAGCGATCGATATACTAAATGAACATCTAGGCATGAAGGTTACGCTGAATTATACTGTGTGATCACATGACTAACATCAAATTAAATTTTACCCCTCTTTTGCACGACGATGATGTTTGATTCCCTCGCAATGTCCCCTTCACTAATTTCACGGAGCCTGACAGCACACTTCCCAGGACTGATGTAAGATGCAAATGTTGACTGTTGGAGGAATCTCGTAAGCTGCCTGATGATCACTTCCCCTATTATAGCTTGAAGACAATGTTGGAGACGCCGATCACTCTTGTAGGCTTGTAGACTAATGTTGAAGACGGTGTCAATGTCTCTCACTAATGTTGAAGACTAATGTTATATGTTGCCGATGCTCTTCCTTACAAATGCAGACTGATGTTCCTCGGATGATGATGATGATGCTGTTGTTGATTATATCTTCCCTTGAATTGAACATGTTGATGACTCTTCGATGAATTGTTACTTCACAGCTTCTTTGAATTCATGTCTCGCTGCCAGTAAAGATGAATATACTTCCGGTGAGAGTTGACGGCACGACTTTGCTGGCTTGCCACCAAGCGGCTTACGTCCTTCTTCCTCTGAGTCTCGGAACTTGAAGTCCCCTTTTTCTCGATGGGTGTGTTTATATATGAGTTACCCTCACTCACTTTACGGAGTGGGCCTGGCAGTTGGGCCTAACTGTCAGAAATTCCTGAGTGCCGTCTCTCCCTCGCCTATCAGCCACAGCTACGATTCGGAGTCCAACATTCCTATGTTTCTGCCTCTACATCCATTATATATATATATATATATAGGTATTCATATTCATGACAAATCAATGTCTTAAGATCAGACTTGAGGTCTTCAATCCATGTCTTAAGATCAGACTCGAGGGTAGAAAACCAATTAGCAGTAAAAATTGAATTATGTTGCGGAATACGTAAGAATTGCTTGTGTTACGTCTTGATGATCCTGCATGTAAAGCCTGTATGTACCTGGCACAACGACGCTCTATTATGGTCGTTGCCGACAGGAAATAACTCGGAAGACCATCTCCAGGAAGCTAAGGCTGGTCTCACGGACTGACTAGGAGGAAATGCATCTCCCTCGATTTCGTAATACAGATATTCCATAGCAGAAAGATGTTCATTGTTTTGTTTGTGGGAAATAAGTTGGTTCTTCTGGTGAACAGGAATTTCACTCAATATAAATGTTCATAATTGTTTTTTATGTATTTCAAATGTTGAAATATATTTCCATGATCATTTCATATGTTAACTAAAACTTACATTTAAACATAAAAGTATGTTCCACTTAATTCCTTTAAGTGTCAAAGCTTGAAGTTGCCATTGCAAAGTTAGACCATTTAAAATTAAATTCTAAGAGAATATGAGCGTTCTCACAAATCTGCCGAGGAGAAATTCATCATTAAAAGTATTGTGTGTTAAACACTTCCGATTTAAATACTTTCCATGATGTAGAGCTCTCATGAGTAAAGCAATATTTTATAATGAAGCCTGTAGCATGAGGGAATAGCGCTTCAAAACTTCACCGTTGTTCAGAAAAAGCTAAATTGCGAATGCTGTATGCATAGAAAAATCTTTCTTCTCAATGAAATTTTGATTCTATTTATTGTGGGAGAAATGAGGAAGCAAAATTACTGCCTTAGAATTGACAACATGACAAGCACGTAATAACGACACCGACAAAACCACTACACCAACGACAAAATGACCACAACAACGACAAAACGACCACAACAACGACAAAACGGCTACACCAACAACAAAGCAACTACAGCAATGATAAAACGACCACACCAATGACAAAATAATAGCAACGACAAAACGACATAACCAGTATAGCAACGATAAAACGATTACAGTTTTGACAAAACAACAAGTGTAACGATAAAATGACAGCAGGAACGATAGAACGACTACAGTAACGATAAAGAGACAGGAACAACGAAAGCTCAATGACAACGTCAAATTGCATTGTCAAGCAAGACATTCACGTAAAACAAATTTGAAATAAAAGTTATTTGAAATTTCTCTTCAGATTTTATTGCAGCGGCTTTTGCTTTTATTTTTTGCTCTGAGCTTTTTCAAAATTCATTTTTAAATTCATTCAAACATAGCAGCTTAAAACTGTTTGCACATCCATTGGGTTAATCGTGAATGCTTAATCACAATTCTGATAAATGTTTGTTTTTTTAATGTCCAAAACTTAAAAGTTAAATCAAGAAGTTAAAATCAAGGTCAAGTTGAAGTTTCTGGGAAGAATTGTGTTATTTTTAACTTTTTCCTGAGTTTTGTTATTCGTTAGTCCCGAATTCATCGCGTCAACACCGGCGTGGACTCGGAAGCGTCCAAAATTTTATCACACAGTTACATCAACGCGGCACTGGGTCGAGCATACCTTAGCACCTAATCGTAGCCTAACATACAAATAACTTAGAGAGAAGCATTTGTAAAGATAAAAGATAGATTATATTGAAATATTCATAGAATTTTCAATGGCGGTAACTCTCCCCATCTCTTTTTAAACATTTGAAGCTCACTCTCTTTTGCACGTTCTAAAGAATGAAAACAAAGGAAAAACTCAACCTACCCTCTGACCTGGGGCTACATGGACAAGTTTTCGAAGCCCCAAATAAACACGACGTAAAAGGATAAGATTTAATCAACAACTTACAGATGAAAGAAACAGATGTAGAACATCCTCAACATTTTCGATTTTTATGAATTCATGAGTTTTCTGGGACGTTTGGATTCAGTTCATTTTGGAAAGTCTCACGGGCATTTTCGAGAGTAGAACCAAGTTTGAAAGAAGATGAAATATTTAGGAGATTAGGCCGTGTCTGTAAAATACAAGAGTATTATTGAAGTAGTTTCTATAATTAAAATGCCATTAAAGTATTCAGTAAAATTAAAATGTTATTGACGTAATCAGTAAAATACAAGTGTTATTGAAGTATGTAAAATACAGGAGTGTTATTGAAGTTTTATAAGAATATGATCTCGCCAAGGAGCTGTTAAAGATATTTTTCTTTTGCTATCAGAGCAAAATGAAAAACATTTAATTATTCTGGGTGTTTACCATGAGAGATCTAGTAAAGTGTTCATGATTAAATAAGAGTCTTATTGTCGAATTCAGAATGTCATAGAAGTGCTTTAAATTTATCAAAAGAAGTACAAAAGTGCTATAAAAACATTGAAGAGAAGGTGAAAATGGTGTTGAAGCATAAATGAAATTTGAATTTTATCGAGAAATTACCTAGATAATAAAATTATCGACATTACCACAAAAAACTGTGGCTGCTTTTAGACTGTCGGCAGGTCTGCTATATTTCATTAAATCTTTAATAAAATACTTATTAATTAAAGTAAATATTTTTTGTCTCTCTGCTTGTTATGCATTCTAAGCTGGCGAATTATTTTTATTCTTCAGCCTTTCATAAGCGGTCGCTGCGGTAGCAAAAATTTAACAAGAAAGCCAGAAAAAATCACCTCAAAGTCCCGTATAATGTTTTAATTATTCCAGTTCGTGATACCATTTTTTGGAGGGAAAGCACATTTTGGATTTTCATGAAGATTTCCCAATTAGTGCGAGTATTTTCTGATGCTCAGCTAAGTTTTCAGATTATTTTAGGCATTTGGTTTTGATCCACTTGTTCATGTGTTGAAATGCAAGGTTGAAAGATCTTTCTGAGACTGAGGATGAGACAGGAAAAAGAGGTTATGAGTAACCTATGTGGCGGTGTCGTGTAAATGGTAACCAATGCATGAAAAAAAGGAAATGAGTCTTTAAGATACAATGAAGGAATGAAAGGAACAAGTAACCCATGTAGAAATATGAGGTGATGGGTTTTTAAGATACAATGAAGGAATGTACGTAGCAAGTACCTCACGAAGAGGTATTGAATGCATGTGAATAGGCCACTAACATGACATGGAGAAGGAGTTATGTACTTATACGATATTGATAAAAAATATACGTATATACCACATGTGGGGTGGTGGCGTGACTAGGAAACAAGCGTGCCATGTAAAATGAAGTAATGGGTCTTTAATATACTATAAAGAAATGCGCTGTTTGAAATGGTGCTTATTAGAACTCCATGATAGAAACGTTCTGAAATAAAGATGGGGAAATATTAATAAACTTTCTGAAGCTCACACGCAGATAAACGATTTTTTTGCACACATTCAAAGTCACGCTATTCAAACCACTGCAAATGAACGTGCATTGAAAACTCCAATTCAGCATAAATTTTCACAGCTTATGTTTTATTGGAGCCTCATTGCTAAAAAGTGCATTTTAAAGCATTTTTCCTTCGTATAAATATTTTTGTAAATTTCAAGAAGTGTTATGCGAACGTTGTTGCTAAATTTACGGATGTGTTTTTACTGCGTTAACATGAATCATATGTGCGTATAATTCATATACAGTGGGTTGCGGAAATATTTGGTACATCATGTTTTTTGTATTTTTTTCACAAAAATAATGGTTGGTTTCAGATGAAATTTTGTACGTACATTTTAAGGAACATTATCAATTAATACACAAAAGGAGATTTAATAACATTGTTCCCAAAAAATGTTATTAACAATATTATGGAATCAACCCTCTTCATAAGTATTTGGTACAACATATGATTATCATGATTGGGCGAGAATTTAACGTCCATATTCTTTCATATATGTATGAATTTATATTTTAACCAATCACAACATTGTACGATTTTTACTGTGCATTTATCACAGTGATGATAGCATGTAAGAGTGCTAAACTTTAAAAATCGTAAAAACTAAAGAATTGTCAGATGATGTCCGAAAAATGATCATTGAACGCCACAAAAAAAGGCATGAGATACCGTTGGATTGCTCAAAATCTTAACTTGGTTCTTAGCATCGTTGGAGCTATTGTACAAATGTGGAAAAGTTGTGAAACTACAGCGAACATGCAACGAAGTGGTCTATAACTCAAAGTGTCATGAAAAAAAACATTTTAACTCGTTGCTAAATTAAAAATGACCTGAAGAACGTCGAAATTAAATTAAGTAAGGATGCAATTAAGAGATCATTACGCCGTACAAGACTAAATTCGTGGTCACAAAAAAAGACTCGAGTATTGAAACGTAGACATGTAAAAAATCAAATTAAATTTACAAAAAGTATGAAAATGAATCAAAGGATTTTTGAAAAAAAGTAACCTGGTCGGATGAAACAAAAATAAAACTTTTAGGAAGGAACATGTATACCAGTGTATGGAGTTAAAAAGATACTGAATACGAGCCACAGAACACTATACCTACAGGCAAATATGGTGGTGGAAGTGTGATGATTTGGAGTGTTTTTTCGAATAATAGGGTCGGAGGAATGAAAATAATTGAAGAAACAATGAATTCATCAAATTACACAGACATTTGGTCAAAGCATCTTCTGAAAAGTGCAGAATCGTTGCAACATGGCCGTGTTTTCATATTTCAACAGGACAATGACCGAAAATACATCGCAAGAAAAACACAATAATGGTTCAGGGATTACAACATTGATGTCTTGGAATAGCCTAGTCAGTCTCCAGGTCTGAATCCTATAGAAAATCTATGGAAACAATTGAAGTTTCAGGGTTATGCAAAAAATCCTAAAAATATCGAAGAATTGACGAACATATGTAAAGAAAAATGGATTAAAATTCGACCAATTTCATGCAACAAGCTCGTTGAAAGTTATGGAAGAAGAGTGAGGGCCGTTTTTTGAAAAAAATGGCTCTGCAACCAAATAATGAATCAATGTATCAAATACTTTTGCATGGGTTGATTTCTTAATATTGTCAATACAATTTTTAGGAAGAATGTTTGTTAATTTACTTCTGTGTATTGATTGATAATGTTTGTAAGCATATACGTACAAAATTTCATTTGAAACCAACCACTGTCTTTTGGGGAATAAAAAACATGATGTACCAAATACTTTTGCAGCCCTCTGGATATGTATGTGTACGAGTATGAGTCACGTACGCCTCATTGTTGTGATATATGTATATGAGTTACTCCAGTGCTGTCGTTGCGTTATGCATGCAATATTATGCCTTAACAGTGAGTTCATATGGAAGCGTTATTGTTACATCATATATGCGTTAGGATGGTATTAAATACATACACGTTATATGTGACTGGCTGCACTATATATATGACTTATTTAAACGTTGTTCTTGTATGGTTGTACGCTGTTATTGACTCCTGGAAATTATATCTGGGTCTTCTTTGTGAAAACCATCGATCTGAGCATAAAGTAATTCATTACCATAATCATTTTCTGCTTAACATGAACGCTGCTTCGCTAACTTTGTTGATGTCAATTGAATGTTTAGACTTTACTCAATCAAACCACTTTGAAGGAAGGCACTTATTAGTGAGTATTGAATTAATCAAAGAGCATAAAGTTTTTCCAATTAAGCAAAACCCTCTGAATAATTACATTAAGCCTACTACTGCTCTTTGAAGTTAATTATTTTTTCTCATTGTAAGGTGGCAGAAAAAAATAAAGCGATGCAGTTGGATGCAAAGGCTGCTTTGTTGAAGAACTGTAGGAAACTCAGTCAAGTGTGACCCTCATCCTTTACTGAAGTGGAGGGGAGGGCACTCGGTGAATGCACGCAACGTTTGCTCCTGTCGAAGCGGCTTAAGAAACTCAATCAAGGATGAATCTTGCTGCTTACTGAAGCTATGTGGGATCCTCAGCCGAGTACAACCTTTAACTCTTACTGACTTGATTTCACTGTGCAGTTCCCTGTAAAATTCACTGTGCAGTTCCCCGTATAGTTCACTGAGCAGTTCCCCGTATAGTTCACTGTGCAGTTCCCTGTATAGTTTACTGTGCAGTTCCCTGTATAGTTTACTGTGCAGTTCTCTGTATAGTTTACTGTGCAGTTCCCTGTATAGTTCACTGTGCAGTTCCCTGTATAGTTTACTGTGCAGTTCCCTGTATAGTTTACTGTGCAGTTCCCTGTATAGTTCACTGTGCAGTTCACTCTGCAGTTCATTTTGAGATTCACTATGCAGTTCATTCTGCAGTTCACTCTGTAGTTTATTCTGAGATTCACTTTGCAGTTCACTGTGCAGTTCTCATTCTGCAGCCACCACTAGATGAGATGAGCCCTCCATCTCCATCCACAGCAGAACTCCAGACCTTGAAGCAGCAAACAGAATGTTATGCTGCGAAGACCGTATTTTATTAAGTACTAGACAGTTCCCGTGGGTGTGGATCAAATTTGACTAATTTGAAATGATTATAAGGATGAATGTATTAAAGACTTAAGACGAACTAGTGTGTTTTAAATGAATACTTTTCATTAATGTACACAGAACTTCCATTCTGTACATATCTTATCTCCCGATAACATGACCTTGATAGTACCCCCGGAAATTCAGCGTGTTAAAAGTGATAAAATTAAGATCTATGAAATAAAATACATTTATCAGTTTTATCCGTGGTACTATCAGAATCTGAATATTTTTCATGAATATATACAGAAATTTCATTCTGTATCTTACCTAATGATAACATGGATGTGTAAGAGAAGAAATCTAATAACGGAAAAAATTGAGTATTTTATAGTGATCCGGTGCCTTTGGTGTCCACAATACAATGCTTATAATACATGCTTACCCGTTCTGATTTCAGTTCAATAATTTTTCTTCAGTAATAGATAGGAAGTAATGGAACGGACACACACAGATGACGAGAGAGAGAGATGGAGATACAGTGTCTATTATATACCAGACAGTTCCCACGGAAATTCCATGATTTAAATTTGATTAATTTGTAATTATTATTAAGATAAATGTATTAAAGATTTACGACGAATTATTAGGGTTTAAATGAATATTTTCATTATTATATACAGAACTTCTATTCTGTATCTTATCTACCGATAACATGGCTCAGATAGCACCCGTTGAAATTCTGTGATTTAAAAGTGACAAAGTTAGGAATCTATGAAATGAATACATTTTTCGTTTTACCCCTGGTACGATCAGAATCTGAATATTTTTAATGAATACACACAGAACTTCTATTCTGTATCTTTTCTACCGATAATTGGCCGTGTAGGAGAAGAAAGCCAATAACGGAAAAATGAAGTATTTCATAGTTATCCGGTGCCTTTGGTATCCACAATACAATGTTTAGAATACATGCGTACCCGTTCTGATTTCAGTTCAATAATTTTTATTCAGTAATAGATTGGAAGTAATGAGACGGACACACACAGATATATATATAGAGAGATGGAGATACATTGTCTATTATGCAGGGTGTCTCAAAAAAACAGACAGAACTTTGAATTAATAAAGCTCTGCAGTTATTGTTGATAATTTAGTTCTGTAAAGACCAGCTTGTTCACTAAATATTTTTCCCTTAACAGCGAAAATTTTATTTTGTTTCCTTGCACGAAATTGTTACAATACCATTGTTAGTAGAGGCCACCGAAAGTACGTTTGAATGAAACTGAAAAGTCTAAAAATAAAATTATAATACTTTAATAATCAATCTCATTATCAATGAATATCCTTTAATAATAAGGTGTCATAAAATCATACATTCTGAGTATTAATCTTTCCATTCATAAAGAAAGGCGCTTCGTCGCCAATTACAATTTTTTCCATGAAACGAGCATGGTTCTTAAGAAGCTATTCAGCGAATAGCCTACGACGAGGAATGTCTGTTTCCAGAAGTTGATGTCTTGCATGAATCTTGTAAGGATACCAATGTAAATCACAAACAGCAATACGATTGAACAATGACTTTGTTAGAGGCAAACCATTTCTTCTGACTGACACTTGTGGAGTTTGTAGAAGCAAATTTCGCATATTTTCAACATTTCTTCAGATCTTGCAGTTCTTTTACGCCCTGAAAAGCCTTACGCCTTTGTTTAAATTACAGCTATTTCCTTCTTGTTGGTATTTATTAGCATTTTTCCAGATGGCATCTTTGCATGGTGATCTTCGACCGGGGAAATGTTGAGCAAATAAGACCTGTACATCTTTAATGCTTCTAATCGAAATCCAGGTTATGACTACAAACACTCTTTGTTCTTTTGTTAACTGCATAATGAAGGGTATTTGCGAGGAAAACTTGTTCATGCAAACATGTTTTATTCATGCAAGTGGTATTGTAGGTTCTGATTTATATAAATAACAAGCTATCTTTCACAGAACTAAATTATCAACAATAACTGCAGAGCTTTATCAATTCAAAAGTTCGGTCTGCTTTTTTTTGGGACACCCTGTATATGTAGATGTAAATTTCAGCTCTCAAACAACCACTTAATTTGCACTTAACACCACAATGATATTTAAAAGTACCTGATTAATCTGTCTGTGGAATGGATGTTTCAAATAATGGTACCAAAAATTTATATATTTTTATGAATCCTGTGAACACTTCTACAAAATTCTGTGATTTTCGTTACACCACCATCTCAAATTTTAGTTAATTAAAAAATGCAGAGAATTGATCAATTTGTCTGAAGGTAACTACACTTCAAATTCGAGTACCCGATGACACTCTATGTAAACCAGATAGAAAATACAAAATGTTCAGTAATCAGCTTAAAAGTGAAGTACGTAATGTCATTAAAAGTTACAAACATAAAAACATGAACCTATAAACAGTTATCAACCGTAAAAAGTACATAAAACATTAAACATGAACGCATAGGAAATCAACAAGATAAAAAACATAAGAAATTCAACTTAAGCACTTCAAACACCATAAGCAATAAAAAAACTCAAAACATGAAACATCAGCCCATAAGAAGTCATCACAATTAAAAACATGCAACTTGAACTCATATGATGACTCACAGTGTTGTCACAGACACATGGTCACAAAAAAGTTACACCAGCCACCAGGGGGCGCTGCTTCACTGCCTTCCCCGGGCACTGTAGTTCCTTCGTTGAGGAATTGAATGCAATCAATTCATGAATCAAGTAAGAAATATTATAACTAATTAGCTATAATGTTTCTTGCAACTACGAGTGAGGCATATATGAACCAGCAAATAGAAAAACCACCTGATGTGATAGAAAAATCCCCGTTGTTTTATAAATTCAGTGACCCAAATCACCAAGTAACAGGTCATAAACTTAGGTCAGCCCCAAAATACCCAAGAACAGGTTTTACGCTTAGGTCTGCAGAAAAAATCTGACATTTGTTGGCGTGTGTAATTTATCAAATGGTCTGCCGGTAAAGGTACGTTATCAGAAATGAAGGCGGATGAATGATATGAATTGATCATACTGACACTATGATAATCTCTTAAGTTTAACCTCTAACCTCTGAATAATAGAATGATCGTGACATTTGAGTGATACCATAATACTCATCTCTGAGGATTACCGTGATACTGATCTCTGAGTATTATCATGATACTAATCTCTGAGTATTACCATCATCCGTCATGCAAAAGAACAAAGAAGAAAACAAATTTAAAGAAAAAGAAAATAAATTAACGATTTATGATTTCATAGTAATTATTACTTCATAAAAATGAAACGCCACTTCCCTATTTGGCTCCAAATATTGGGGACGACAAAATGGAGTTATTTAAACAAAAACTACCGTAGATAATAATCAAAATTATTATCAAAGCACACTGCTTTTGGAAGCTATGCACATCGGCACGGCGCCATTGTTTGTGTCACTAACGATTAATAGTTCCATTCACTGGAGTTCAATTGATGCACAAGCTGCTACTTAATCTTCAGGAGGAATTTAGGAGACACGAACACTAGATCAAAGGAGTTGCAAATGAAGCTCTTTGTAACATAGAGCATGTAAAGCGACTCGTAATTGCTGAAATCAAACTGGAGAGCGATATAATCGAGCAAGCTTTGTAAACACGAGCCCGAAGATTGGTATTGAAGTTATATTGTCTTAATGTTGTTTTTAATTAAGGCATAGCATGAGATGTTTACTCTGAATACAATACAAAGCTTTACTCGTGTTGCACTCGAGTACGTCAGTGAGAAAGTCAACTGTAAACTCGGACTTATCGATGATGTGAAGCCTGTTTCAATAAAAAATCATTTTTAGTTTAAAACTGCTTAAATTAACTTAGTTCATTACATAACATCGGTAACTACCACTCATAGGAGCCCATAAATAAGAAAAAAGTGACAACGTGACAGGCCCACAAAGGCTCCGATGCTATAGATGTTTGTTGGTCTGTCTACGCTGGGCACTCGTTGTGAGCCAAACCTCCACCACGTCCATCGACACGCCCCTACGAGCCTCCACCTCATGTTGCAGCACAAAGGACATAAATCTCGCTTGGAGCATCACTACTACCCTTAAAATCTTATCGATGAGCATCACCACTACTCCTAAGATGTTAACATCAGGAATTTTAAAATCCAATGCATCTCTACTGTACACCCCATTGGAAATAAAGTTTCTTTTTTTCTTACTTTCCTTCTTTCTAGGGTTAAAATTTTGCAATATAAATCGGTTGCCTTAGACCAAGTTGAAATGGTATTACGATCAACTATTCCCATGTATAGATGATGGGTTACATAAATTGTTGTTTCGTAGTTAATGTTTGAATGTGTAAATGCTATGTATTATGATGACTCTCATTCTGTATTAAAAATTCGACATCCTCTTCAAATTCCACATCCCATCACGTCTCACATCCCCATCATGTCCCACATCCCCATCAGGCCCCACATCCTCATCCTATCCCACATCCTCATCCTATCCCACATCCCCTTCACGTCTCACGTCCCCATCAGGCCCGTCATCCCCATCACATCCTACATCCCCATCACGTCCCACATCTCCATCACTTCCTCAATCTCTCCCCAGGTTGGCTGGCGGAAACATTCCTGCAGAGCAGCACAGAGACGAGCAAGATAAGGCACGTAATCCAGCCTAACTTGTAGTTACGATAATAAGTGACTTGAGGCAGTTACATAACGAGCAACTTAAGGCAGTTACAATAATGAGTAACTTGAGTCAGTTACAATAATGAGTAACTTGAGTCAGTTACGATAATGAGCTACTTGAAGCAGTAACAATAATGAGTAACTTGATGCTGTTACAAAAATGAGTAACTTGAGACAGTCACAATAAGTAATTTGAGGCAATTAAAATAATAAGTAACATGTGGCAGTTACTATAATACAGGGTGGGGTATAAATACTGTTACAAAACAAGAACAATTTTTCCCTTGAAAAAAATACGTTTATTCCAAGATATGACTTTAACAAATAGTAAGTAATTTACTAATCTATGGCTGTAAAAATTTTTTTCAAAATGCTTCCTTTTTGCCCTCACTATTTTGCGAAGTCTTTCATGGCCGCGTGAAATACTTCTAAAGGTATTTTTTCCCAGCATTAATTCAATTTTGACTGTAGAACTTTGACACTCTGGCAAGGAGTTAGGTAGGCTTCACTCTCTAGAATGCACCATGACGAATAATCAAAATTTTTTGATTTTCAGGTTTCTTCCTAGTTTGAATATTTCGGATTGGCTCAGCCTCTTTTTATACTTTTCTATAATGAACTTTTGCATTAATTCTACAGACATTGTCAATAGTTAATGGATAATTGTTCAGCAAAAAATTAGGTATATCTTAGATAATTAATTCTATAAAATTATATTGTGTAATAGTTGCAAAACAATAACTATTAAAATTGATTTGGAAACATGTAACAGGAATTATACCCTACCTTATATGTAGGTGTGTAGGGGAATTAATAAGATTTCAATGGGATGATGGTTTACACACGCGGATGGGAACGAACAAAATATAGATGGAATGTTAAAATAAAAATGAGGGACTCAACGTGTGAGATGTTTCTGAAATAATGGGGTCACTCTGCCTCCAGTATTTAATATCAGTGAAAATTAACATAAATACCAACAAGGGCAGGAATCCAAACGCCCTTCCCTTCAGGGAACTGCTCTGCTGCTCCGTGTTTCAGTATTCAGAGTCCCAAAAAAATTCGTTATTGATTTTTGACCAGTGTAATTTATTGGTGGTCATAACTCACGTTCAGGGGCCGAGGAGTATTGATTTTCCCAAGTATCTTTATGTGATCGCTAATTCATAAGAGATTCACTTTACTCTGGCCATGAGCCAACTTTTCTGTGAAATTATTTGAAGCGTAGTTTCATTCAATCTAAGTGGATGAAAAAATTCCTATCATTGGCTTCACAATTGGGAAAATTTAATTAGGAGAATGGAGAGAAGTGACACAAGCATGATGAAAAATATTGAGAAAGCAAATGCACGTGTATTGAATTAGAATAATGTAATTTCAGTGATGTGAAATGTTGTGAAAGATGGGAAGAGGTGGATGTGCATGTGCAAAACGTCAGTAAACATGTATCGCTGTTTGTTATGGGTGTTTGCTAAGTGGTTCGCCAAACGCGTAAAATGAAAAATGATTTGGATTCATGGAGAGGCAAAAGTGTTTGTTGATTATAAACAACAGATAGGATTTTTCAAAACAATATACTCATGTTAACAAAAACATTAGTTACACGTTTCATTAGTTTTTTACCCATACAGTCTTATATAACATTGAAGAAGAAATTTAGTTTTTGTATATAATACGAAGGGAGAGCCTAAGGTAATTAATGGAGAAATGGCAAAAACATTTAGTTATCTTCGGTAACAGATAAGTTCAACGTGTTCAACAAGTAATAAATTAATCACCTAAGGCTAGGAAAATGTGATCATCATGGAAAAGAAAGGTGGTTTAATTTTACAATTTCATAGCAATATTTTACTTTAACATTTCGTTAAAAAGCACAAAAACTCGAATTTATATTCAAAATAAATTCAAAAACAAAATATATTGTTTCTATGAATGAAAACGTTCTAAAACCCAGTTTGATACATGCACTTTGGAGTAAATAAATTCAAACGTCATCTTTAAGTTGAAAGAAATTCTGAAAGAACTTAAAGAACTGAACATAGCTTTTGAGATGCCCAATATGCTTACTTGTATCTTATTATCTATCAAATAATGTAGCCAATGACAGGAGAGCTGTTTTAAGGGTGGTGTACACCAGACTTACCTATAGTTATGTAATATAAGGCACGAGCGAACGTTGAGTGACATCATCAGAAAACAGCCTTTGGCTCTCCATGATATTTATTCACAGCGTTTCTGATGAAAATCGTACATATCCTGAGCCATACTTTTGAAAAGGAAACAAATATCATTGTTAGAGTCATATGTTCTTAAAAAAATGGCATAGCCAGTAAGTAAAACGAGTTAGCCGCGTCATCTGATGAGTAGTTCACGCTGTTGTGTGTGTGAACTCCAGTAAAGTAGCAACTCTCCTGGAAATTTAGTTATGATTCGTAAGAAAAAGCTAAACGTCAAACTAAAGTGAAAATGCATTTGGATAACTCAGAGCTGAAATTGATCATAGTTTTTTAGTTTTGTAGTTAATTTTACGGGTGATTTGTAAATTATGTTGAAGATATTAAGATATAGATTCTCGAACAGGTTTGTTAATAAACTGTAATAGAGCATATACATATATGCACTAAAATCATTTTAAATATCAGCATTTTAAGAAATTATAAACTATATTATCATCGAACATACCGTATATATTTTTCTATTTTCCATCAGACCTAATCTTTCAATAGAAAACAGCTACTAAATTCAGCCTTTGAATTCAGGTGAGTAACAATTACATCACACACAAGCTTGCAGTGAAATGCAATTCCCGTGCGCAAAACAATGTATTCTGGGAAGACTGTTATTGACAGCCGTAATTTGGAGCTAAGATAAATCACTTTCACAGACCGGACTCCATGGACTTTAGCAGCATCTGTCCTGGATCTGCTGGAATATAACACAAATATTCTTAATTATTATATTCCAAGATTCAGGTATATCATCAAATAAAACACATGAAGTGCTTTAATATTTTGGCAATTCTGCATTAAATATTAGTAAAAAATTACTTGGTGATAGCTAAGAAAAACTTGTTAGAAGTCTTCTGAGAAATCATTACCAAAGAGGAAAGAGACATGAGCAAAAGATGCTTTAACAAACATCAAACACGTTACGGAATGTATGATGCATCAATGAAAAAATTAGTGTAACATCATGAATTCTTTTTAAAAGACTTCTGATAGCTCACTGTCCCTTTCTGAATATATCTTATGCCATTGACAATTTTTTTCAGCGCAACATCTTACAAATTTCATCTGTTGAACATATCATGGCTACCAGATACTCCTGAATGTCATCTATTCTGTAAGATATTGTTTTTTAGAAATCTATAGAACTTTTCGAGCCACCTCCTGCATATATTAAATTCATTGTTCAGAGTCTTCTGTCTCTCATCACCCGAAGGTAAAAAAATAACGACGATTCCATAATTTATCAAGGAAAGAAATCACCTCAGGAGTTTGCCCATGTTTCCAAGTTTGCCAAGATGAAGAAGCTCTTGAGAGGTCAATCTCTTGAAATGGAAGTCATTAGCTAAACAAGCCTAGCCTGTAAACGGAAGTCCGAGCAACAGATGCTACTGAACTTCTCTGTCTGCTTTGATCTTCAACGAAGTCAAATGTCTTCCCTTCTACGAACTTGATGAGGATGACAAGCCCTGTGTGTTGGTGACGACCAGAAGTCCTTAACTCAACAAAGAAGCAAGCAGAAATGAAGAAATCTGCGTCAATTTTCTGAAATGTTGTGGAAATCCGGCTGGCTAGTAACGGCTGAAAAAACTTGTTAGAGAGGGAAAATTCGAATTATTTTGCTAGAAGAAATTTTTTATTACTCTCAAGTTTTAAAATGACAGTGAAGATTTAAATTTGGAAAATGCTTTGAAATTGGAAAATAGTATCACTGTACCCGAATTTCTTGTGTGAAAGAAATATATGAAAACACTTGACCATAAATAGAAACAGGATTTTCATCATCACACACGCATACAGGCCTGTCTTTTACAAATTATATTTGAGTTGATCATAGAAAAGGCAGTCGTGTCCTGACATTGCGTTTTGCTCTGACTCAATCTGTAGGACTCATTGACTCAGTATGACTCATTGACTCAGTATGACTCATTGACTCAGTATGACTCATTGGCTCAGTATGACTCATTGACTCAGTATGACTCATTGACTCAGTATGACTCATTGACTCAGTATGACTCATTGACTCAGTATGACTCATTGACTCAGTATGACTCA
>VCRD01002149.1:87575-98156 GCA_006783055.1 Trinorchestia longiramus
ATCGAACACTGCACTCATGCGTGTGTTGAGTTCAGTTCGCTGTAATTTCGCTTTTTCCTTTGTCCCAGAGCTGTTCATTGCTGCAGAGGTCGCACTGTTCATGAGGACAAATATCTTCAGAAAATAGAATCTTTTTTCAAAGTTCAGGTGCAAATTGCTGCCTTTATCGATTCTGTGAATTTCAACAACCGATCTTTATCTTTTGAAGCTTGATGTTTAATTGAATGTAAGAATTGTAAATTAATCCCAATATAAATTTATATTCCAATGAGTCATTACCCTGTGGGAAGCTGTCCCATCTTTGAAAGAGAATTGTATTTTCAATAACCCTATTTCTCTGATGTTCTTCAGACGGAGAGTCTCATCGGGAAGAGCATCGCATTAGTGCTGGTTTTTCAGCTTTAAAAGAGTACGCAACTAATATACGTTCTTGCAAAATAAGAGTCCGTATTCCCTCAAGGTTCCTAATTATAGTTAAAATATCTTCATCTACGCAGAAAAGAGTAGCTAAGCGAGACTAAATTTGTTAACCTGTTCCTGGGAAACGTGTGAAAGAGAAGGATGAAACAAAAAGTAGCTTCTACTCAACAATATCCTCCACACAATATTTTGCCCGGTTCCTCGGTCTCCAGATACTCACAGAAGCACCACGCAACCCGTGTAATCTTTCTATAATAAGCTGAGGCTGTGCACTGCGTACGAAGTTCTAAAAAAGAAGAAGCTCCATTAGAGGGAAGAATAATAATTAATTGTGTCTTGGAAGGCCTTCAACATCACCTTATAATGTCGGTGCTTCTGCTCACGGCCGCTCAGTCAGGGAACGGAATTGAGGTCGCAGTTGAGGTGTGGGTGAGGGATGCAGTTGAGGTGTGGGTGAGGGATGCAGTTGAGGTGTGGGTGAGGGATGCAGTTGAGGTGTGGGTGAGGGATGCGGTTGAGATGTGGGTGAGGGATGCGGTTGAGTTGTGAGTAGTAGCTTTGGTTGGGAAAAAGTTTAAACAGAAATTGATTTTTTGACGTGTCCAGTTGCCGATAGAAAATTTGCTATTGTTTTTGCTATGTACTGCACATTTAGTCATTTCTAGTGTATCCTAAAGTTTCTCTAAATGGTGAAAATATACATAGAGTATGCTTTGAATATGAATGTATGTATGTAAGGATATAATATTAGAAGGTTCGCTTCGATCTTTTCATTCCATATAATTTTTAAATCATTTCTAGCAAGTAAATGAAAACACAGCTGTTATTGAGCTAGTTAGCTCACTCACTCAGTTCCGTATTTTTCAAGTGACTTGGATGATATATTCAGAATTTTTACAATCGCTACAATTTACAATCTGACCTTCTGCATTTGTGATTGCCTTTCAGACCATAGGGAATAACACAGAATCCTTAGGAGACCGACTCGATTTCCACAATAAAATCCCTGGCTTCACAATGTGAAGGCAGCAGATCTTCCTCCTCGAATACAAAGGTTTGCAACGGAAAGCATCTGTGTAGATGCCCGGAACGGTTTCGATTTAGCTTCAGACAATTAAAAACACTTCCGAGATAGAATAGCTAACATTGTGGCTTAGCAGTTCACAACATTAGATCTGTGCATTTTTAATTTTGGTCGCCAGAGAACGTGCAACAAATTAGTGATGTGCTAGTCTGGAATATGAGATTGACATGCAATGTTTTGAGTAAAATTTCAATTAAATGTACATATATTTATATGATTAATCCGAGCACTTATTCAATATCCACTAACTGAATATAATTCAGTTCAAGTAGAGTGTTAGTGGAATTTGCAAACATGATTAGAATTTCATTAAAACAGTTCCAACTTTATGGTAAACATTCACATATGAATGATATTTTGTGTACGAAGTCTCAACGACCTTAACTGCATTTATCCACCTCAATGACAACCTGAAAAGGGAATTGAAATTGTGACACTCCTACACTAAATTGTCTTTATTGATTTCGATCATGACATTAACAGTGGCAGGCTTTATTGAAGCTATGTATCCTATATTATGTGGATGTCACATGGTTTCTTTCTGAACATAGCTCTACGTGCAGCAATCCAGTGAATATGAGCTTGGCTGCCAAATATTTGGCGTCAGAAAACAATCAAAGTTTGTCAGTTTCCTACGCGTCTTTAATTCCAGTGAGCAACAGCTAAACACCGATCATGTGGATTTATTGTGCAGTCATGAACTGACCCTTCCTTAATACGTAAGACGTGTAGGAAATGTCCTCGTGCACCTCGGTTCAGATAAGCTTTCTGTCAACTGGAATTTTCTTACGATGTCACACATTGTGTTTCCAGGATCATTATCTGTAACGTCGTGAGCTTGAATTAATTGCAATGTTATCACACTCACTGAACGTCTACAGTCATTTTCTTTTTTGATGTTCTTGAAACATTGTCATCAGCAGCCTTCATCCACACTCGATCCCTGAGTACTTGCAATATTCTTGTAATATTTGAACACTTGAAATCTTGCAATATTTGAACACTTGAAAGTCTCGAAATCACTGAGTTGAGCTCATAAAACAGAGATAATTGCGTGTCTTTCTCTTTATTACATTATCATCTTGTCAGCGAAGAGTAAAATTGTATTTAATGAATTTAGTTTTGCAATAAATTAAAATATCATTCACTCAAATTCCCTCACACGTTTGATATATATGTACTGTATGTATCCTATCCTATAACTTTGTATACATAAAAATTAGCTTAGAAAATATTAACCAGCATACAAAATAAATTCCAAAATATTAAGCAGCAGACGAAATAAATTCCAAAATATTAAGCAGCTGACGAAATAAATTCCAAAATATTAAGCAGCTGACGAAATAAATTCCAAAATATTAAGCAGCTGACGAAATAAATTCCAAAATATTAAGCAGCTGACGAAATAAATTCCAAAATATTAAGCAGCACTTACCATGCAACTAGAAAAGGCTACAATGAAAGATATCAACAGGGGTTCACATAAAAAGAAACCAAGAGTGACTTACGATGAGAGATATTAGTAGAGGTATACAAAGAAAGACACTAACAGGGTCATTAAAGGAAAGATATAAACTGGGGCTTGCTTTACTTCTTTTTACTTAATTATTAAAGAGAATCGACGAAACTGGAGCTTCCTGTTAGCTAAAACGAATTTACATTTTGACGTGTAAATGAAATAATTTGTCTTCAATTCTAACGAATTTCAAAATGTGAATTCTTCAACCAACATTATGCTTCATCCTGTAGTTACTTGTGTACATAAAGCCAATTCTTTTAATTATAAAATACATGGAATGCTTGCAAGTTTTTCAACTGTATTTGTTCTTTGACATTAATAGGAAGAAATTTTTACTACCAAAACAGAAGGTTTAAAAACAATTTTTAGTTGTCAATCTTTATATTTCTGTTCCTGAATACTAATTATCCCTTGTGTCATCTGTTGGGCTCACATATACAACACACTGAGACACTGGAAAACCAAACAAGCATGAAAATATCGCTCTCGAGATTTATGTAATTGTTATTTCCTGCTGGGTGTAACATTCATTTGTTTCTTCATAGAAATAAATCCAAAATCGTGGGCGAAGAAAATAAGGTAATGTACTCGTACAATTCCTCTATGAATGACGAATTCCACGGTCAGCAATGCTCCACTGCTCATCCCTCTCTTTACTCTCACTACATGAAACTAACTCTCCATCACTCTCTTTACTCTCACTACATATAGTTTACTCTCCATCATTCTCTTGACTCTCACTACATGTAGCTAACTCTCCAGACACGCTATCAGTGGTCTGGCGGAGGCTGCTGATTGCTGATAATTTAGTTTCGTTGCAATAATTTTCCTTGATTTATCCTGTTGCTGGCACTGAGGGCGACTGAGACGTGGTCCAATGCAACTTCTTCTTATTCGTTTACCTATCAAAAGAGCATGTTGTCGAAAATTGTGCTCCTTCTTCTGCGGGTCCAGGTAATTTTTCACACTGGTACTCACGATAGAAATCATATTTTCCTGGATCTAAAATCCCTGAGTGCTATGTAAAATCAGCAGTACAATTTTCACAGTAAACAAATGTTTCTCGTTTCGTTGTATCACGCATTTACAAGCATAATGTACATATAGTGAAAAGAAATTTGAAAATTTTTTAATTAGGGCCTTTGGTGTGAGTATAATTAAAGATATTTTTTGCCTTTTGATAATTTTTTGAAAGTAAAATGTTGAAGTAATTTACCTCACCTAACAGTATTTATGATCCTAAGCAGCTGCTTTTACTCGTATATCAACTGGTGGACACAAACCAGAATCTGCAGTGAACACATACCAGAATGTCAAACAAGGTATGACATTTCATTGAACTATATGTGGCCAGCCAATTTTCTATTATTTTTAGTTGATTTACTCACCGGAATCATCTCGTCTAGGTTGAAATTAATCGAAACTGAGTACCAAGGCAAAATTTTTGACAACTCCGACCTGCATCATGCGAGTGGTCATGAACGATAGCATCTTTAAAATGAGGGTCATATCAAAGAGGTGCTTCGAAACCCAACATGATTGCAGTTTACGTGCACATTTTTGGAGTTTACAGAATTTACACACATCAATGCTCGCATAACTTACGTTTACGAGTACACACTGAGTGAAATGTTGGCGTGCAGAATAACATCATGTACTTCATTTGAAAGGTGACCAATTTTTAATAAATGTTACCCATACCTCATACATTTACATAATTAGTGTTCTAATATACGTATTATATGTGTAATGTAGTTAAGTAAATTCGACTTGCGGAAGGAATGCAAACTTCAGAAAAATGAGTGATGCATACTAAAGAATTGTCATCAGTGAATGAGAACGCTTTAGGAGAATATTTAGAACAAAATAACATTGTCAGTTCAAGGTGATGAGATACAATGTCATTGCATAGCTAAAAAGTATCAGAAAATTCTAACATAAATTTTAGAAAGTACTGTATGTATACTGTTGTTCTCGTACGTGGGTTCAATGAAGAAACAAAATTTATCGCGAAGAACTTTCTCATCTGTGAATTTTTCCGTTCTCTTGAGAGTCCATTCCAAGTGAGAGTATGACTGCACAATCATAACAGATATATATAAATCTTCTGAACAATAAGATTTTTAAAACTGTACTGCTTTATTCAGGTACATGGAATTCATAGCTTTTGTACTATTACCGCTATATTTCATCAATACAAAACTAATATACATCTCGAGGCCATACTTCTTGAGGTATCATGTACTTCTAGTATGATCTACCCGAAGTATCTTTCCACGTAGTTTGACTCTCAGACAAGGTCGCGTCTCTTGAATTGTTAGCCAGAAGCCATTATATGGCTTTACGAGCACAGGTAGTACTGGTTGCCGCAATATTGCGGTCATAGACCTCTAAAGATGTTTCAAATGGCTTGATGAATCATATCATGACTGCAGCTCTCCCTCAGTGCCAGATGGTGTTGTCCTGAGTCGTTGTAGCTCCGTTTTGAAGCTAGATAACAAAACTGTTAATGTCGTAAAGGAATTGGATTACTCGTAAACCGAACAAAGAAAATTTTATTCGTCGTAAAACACGTGCATAAAAATTAATAACTTGTCGAACAATGTAACATCAATTGAACTAATAAAAACTTGGAGTTGGTTAAGGAAAATTTTAGGCTATAAAATTTAACTTTTGGGATTATCACACGCGGAAAGTCAGAACCTGAAGTATCATAACAGTAGGTGGTGCCGTCACTGGTTGTGGACAACTGATCTCTCAAGTCACAATGCCAAGTGCTGAAGAGCTCTAGGATATTATACATAAGGCTTAGTCTATGTAGTGCATTGATATTCAGTAAATACACCACATTTATGTACAACAAATTCAGCCATTACTGCGTAATTGATGCAGTGCATTAACATCCAGAAAATTCTGCCTATTTACTTGCATTAAATTGATCCCATTCATACCTCTCAACTCATTCTTGTCCGTTAATGCAATTCATGCATTAGGCACATCATCCTCACCTCAGTAAAGCGTCCACAACCACCTGAGACCACCACTACACACAGACTCGCACCGCCGTGCTCGCGCACACCAGCAATTCGGGGCACAGCTATTCAAGTGTGCAAGGGCCATCCAGTCTGAGATCCTGCCCAAACTTACGCAAAAATGACCTGTATATCTAAAGGCTAATGTTGAAGGACTGGATTGAATTATATACAAATGATAAAACTTTACGCTCGTTTAGTTTGCTACCTCGTTCATGCAGACTCGAATTATTAGATTGGCTTTTGTCGGCTCAACACTCACTCTAATTCACTAGGGGGGGACTGACTTGTTTAAGTTGACTAGTAGAGCTCACTAGTCAAGGTTGACTTGCCTAAGTTAATAGGTCTGCGCTGAGTAGTTTTGGTTGACTAGTTTGACTTGACTAGACCAGATTCACGCATCTTGGTTTCACTAGTGAGGGCTCACTAGCCTGGGTCGACTAATCTGGATTAACTAGTCTGGTTGACTAGTCTGGGTCATTAAGTCAGGGTTGACTAGCCTGGCTGACTAATCAGAATTAACCAGTCTGGGTTGACCAGACAGCCAGTCTGGGTTGACTAGACAGCCAGTCTGGGTTGACCAGACAGCCAGTCTAGGTTGACTAGACAGCCAGTCTGGGTTGACCAGGCAGCCAGTCTGGGTTGACTAGACAGCCAGTCTGGGTTGACTAGACAGCCAGTCTGGATTGACTAGTCTTGGTTGCATAGACCCCTGCGCACATTTAACTGATGTTTCAAAATTTAATACAAAATTTGAGCGCCGAATTAGGATGGGGAAGAATATACCATCATAATATCATCTAAGCGCTAAAAGGATTATTCCGGTGCAATTTAAAACAAACTTTTAACAGGAATGACATTAAAGCCTGGCATTTGTCCACCATCATCAGTAAGCAGTTATTTTAGTTCAAATAAAGAACTGGTGTTCATAAAATCAACGAGAAGTTTGGATACGGCTCTTAAGCACAAAGTAACTTTATTATTTGTTGGAACCATTTGTTTTTTCTTATAACTATTTCATGCATGAATGCAAAGCCTCGAAAGCAACGAATTTCTCATTGACGTCCTTCCTAACTTAAATTATCGAATGATGAACCTACTGAATAAAGTAATATTTTTCTTAGACAGCCTTTATATATATATATATATATATATAATATATATATATGTATATACTACATATTATATTAGCTAACAAGTCCACTTTTTGAGATGACGTTTTACTTTTTTATTTATGTTCTGAAGTTACAAGGATATTTTTGCACTCAGCGAATGTAAGCCACTGCAATGCGTTGGTAAGGTTAATTTATTTAGTGCTAACTTTTTCATTCGATTTGAAATGTTTTGCTCTGAAAAGTTAACAGCTTCTTACTTAATTAACAGGTCTTGGACAGAACACAAACAATAAGTGGAATGAAAAATTGAAACAAGCTCAAAACCTCGCACATTTTCTGGTGGCATTCAAAGAAAAATTCACAGGTGTTGTTAAATGAACCAAAAACTATAAAATTGTATTCATAATCATTAATTACCTACACTGATTTATGACATAGCATAGAGTAAATAATTTTCAGTAGGGTACTCAAAATTTCTCTCCAGCGTCCACTGGACAAACAACGATTAATTGTTTTTATTTAATAATTATGAATGACATTCATATTTCGCTGAAAACAATCCAAAAGTCTTACAAAACCTTTTCTTGAACGGTAGGAAATCTTAAACGAAAGTCAAAGTCTTGAAACTAGAGAACAGGCTTGACCTTCGCCATCAAAACCGCTAACTTTCAGGCACTCCATCAAACTGCACTTGTTTCGCTCTTCTCTTCTCTCATTTTCCCTCCAACTTTCCATCAAGTTTCCTGCAACTTTTCCCAAATGTTCCCTTAAATTTGTTTACAACTTTTCCTAAATTTTCCATTAACATTTTCTCGACTTTTCCTTACCTTCTTTCCTCAAGTTTTTCTCAACTTTCCCTGAAATTTCCTTCAAGTTTCCTTCAAATTTATTTCCGTCATTCTTTCAGTTTGCCGTCAATTTTCCTCAACTTTCTTTCGATTTACCCTACTTCTCTTTCAATTTTTTTTCTCCTTTCTCTCCACTTTCCATTAATCATGCTTCAACTTTCCCTTGGATTTTCTCTCATATTTCCGTCACCTTTTCCTCAACAACCTTTCAACTTTCCTTCAACTTTGGCTCAACTTTTTCTCTCAGCTTTCCTTTCACTACTCAACTTTAAACAAAGACTACTCGAACGCTAGCCTGACCACGAAACATTGTTTTCTATGTTGGCCATAAAGTTCTGATAAAACTCACACCAATTACTGGTAAAATTGGCTTTTGGTTCTAGCTTCTGGTTTTTGCTTGTGAGTTCTATCAACTGGAACCCATGGTCAATTATAAATACAAAATTGAAATAAACTTATTCTGCGCTTTTTTTAATATTTATATTATGTTGACTTTACACAAAAGATTTTAGCATTTTGAAAAAAGTGTAGTAGAACAACGATACTGTACATCACGTAATTATTATATGGAGCCACAAGGTCTCAAACATTATAATACAACATTGTAAAACTTCAAAAATACCAGAAAATGTAGACCATGTGTTTTCATCACCACCAAAGGTCTTAATTTTCAAGTAAAAGTCATCCTTTTGGCTAGTTTTCGTGTACAGGCTCGTGTTTCCTCCTGCGTTGACAATAACAAAATGCCTCATGCTCTGACAGAGACCAAATTTCTCCTGTGTTATCAGCAACATGATTCTTCCTGGAGTGACAGAAACAAGATTCTCCTGCATTGACAAAAACTCAATTCATCGTATGTTGACAGACAAATGTTTTCTCTTGTTTTAACAGAAACAAGATTCCTCCAGTGTTGACAGAAACGAAATTTCTTCTGCTTTGAGAAACACAAGAATCATTCTACGTTGATTGAAAAAGTTTTGCTGCAATAACAAACTTATTCCTCATGTGTTACACTCGCTTTTTTTCTTACATTGATAAGCTGGTGATTCATTTGCGTTGTCTGATGAGATATTCCCGAGGCAACTACAGCTCTTCGAGTTCACCCAATTTGAGCGGAATTGTGTTCCTGTTATTGAGGCTCAATGGTTCGATGCCTGATTGTGGACTACGAAGCGGCACACAATCGGCAGTGAAGTGCAATCGGCAGGACCCCATCCAGTTCATTGTCTGGTTAACAACAACTTCTGACGATTTTATGGTAATCGACAGAAATTATCAGTATGTATATCGAAGAAACTTTGATTATAGAGGAGTGTGAATAGTAATCTTTTGGGTTGTAACTGGATTGACATGTCGTTGAAAGTCGCTTTGTAATATCAAATGACATCTGCAAATTTTCATTTCAATCGGACTGCAGCAAAAAGTGAGAGCAATTTAGAAACTCGAAGTACATGCCAAGAAATAACCATGAAATATTAACATTTTCTGCACTTGACAGAGCGCAAGCGTTGCTTGAATAATTGATGGTACAAGTCAACGCCACCAAAACGAATGACAAACTACAGACGAGTAACGGACAATGCTACTAAATCCCATCGCTTTGAAGGAAACAGTGAAGCTTCTTGTGGGTCAAAGAGCGATACGAAACAACTGACACATTAGGTTTTGACTGCTCCCTTCAAACTTAGCAACACTTCAATTTTATTGAACAAGCAGAAAAACAAATTTTCAATGAACTAATGGATTTACGACTAATTGTGGTAGTTTGGGTTAAAGAAACACAACAATTAAACTTAACAAAACAGTAGAATAAGGAGAACTTCAAAAAGAATTTCACACAAAGTTTTGGACTTTTTATACCTCCCAGAGCTATCGTCTGTGAGGTAAATTTACTATAATCACAGGGTGCGACAACATAATTTCCTTTTTTAGAAAGGAACTTCCTTCAAAAAGAAGAAGTCATGTTGCCGCACCCTGTAGAATGGGTCCTAAAGTTCACTCTTAGACATTAGTTCTGGCAATATTCTGGATCCCAAAATTTACATTGGGTTCCCAAAGTCACGGATCCCTCGTATTCTTTATCGGTCGAAAATTTTTGATTAGTACTTTTTAGATTTAATAAGAATGGGACTAATTCTGAAACGAGCATTCATTTTAGACTTAACGAATTTTACGTACAATAATTACTTGCCTTACGATAATGACTGCAGACGTTTCTATATATTATTTCCCTAGCAAAATTAAATATTTACGGTTTAAATTTGTTGTTTGTTACTGAATTTCTTAAGACACTAGGGTTCACGCTGCATAATATGGAACAAAAATAACTCGTAAATGAACTGATAAAGAAGAATGGTTTCAGGTGGTTGTCACGGAACGTCTGTGACCAACGAGTGTTATGTTGTGTTGTATGTTGTGTTGTATGTTGTGTTTTATGTTGTGTTGTATGTTGTGTTGTATGTTGTGTTGTATGTTGTGTTGTATGTTGTGTTGTATGTTGTGTTGTATGTTGTGTTTTATGTTGTGTTGTATGTTGTGTTGTATGTTGTGTTTTATGTTGTGT
>VCRD01002150.1:0-16251 GCA_006783055.1 Trinorchestia longiramus
TTCATTCATTCCATCCATCCATTCATTCATTCCATTCCATCCATTCATTCATTCATTCCATCCATTCATTCATTCCATCCATCCATTCATTCATTCCATCCATCCATTCATTCATTCCATCCATCCATTCATTCCATTCCATCCATTCATTCCATCCATCCATTCATTCCATCCATCCATTCCATTCCATTCCATTCTTCAAACTATGGTATACGGAAATCTCTGCTCTAATGTGTATCCTAATGCATTTCCAATCATTGTGGGTGCAAAATAATGAATGATTTGTATAAGCATTTAAAAATAACAAGTGGTTTCCCTTATCATTTTTTATAAAATTCAAAATTGCACGAAACCATGAAATTGTGTCTACAAGTAAAAACATTTGTGCGTAGATCGCGAAGAACACATCAGGTTTTGCACAACTGTCACTGATTTTGCGCTAGTGAATCCCAAAGTTCTGTTGGTAAAAAGTAATTTCGCGTGAACTGGAAATTGTGGCCTTTTAAACTGCTTTATACGAAAATCTCTGATCTAATGTGTTTCCTAATGCACTAATTTGATTTTGCGCTAGTGAATCCCAAAGTTTTGTTAGTAAAAAGTAAAGCAAATATTATTATAAACATTTTATTTGTTTTTCGTGGTCTACGTATAAATTTGCTTATAGACGGAGTATCATAGGGTTTGGAGCGCTTGTGAATTTTAGTGAAGAAATATCGTTATAGCCATACGTTTTTTCCAAAAATGATATAAAAAACTGCTTATTTCCACATAAAGTGATTAGAATTGCATTAGGAAACGAATTAGGCCAGAGATTTCTGTTTAGGATGGTTAGTAAATCATCATTTTCCAATTTACCGTCTTGCTATTTAACAAAAGTTTTGCGTTCGCTAGCGAAAAATGAAAGTTCTACAAAACTGGCTTATTTTTCGCGATCCCTGCACGAATCTATCTACATCCCACTATCTACATATATAATCGACTATGCATCTCCTTCTCTCCGTATCTGTGTGTCCGTCTCATTACTTCCTATCTATTACTGAAGAAAAATTATTGAACTGAAATCAGAACGGGTATGCATGTATTGCAAGCATTGTATTGTGGATACCAAAGGCACCGGATCACTATAAAACACGCTATTTGTTCCGTTATTACCTTTCTTCTTTTACACGGCCATGTTATCGGTAGATAAATTACAGAATGAAAGTTCTGTTTATATTCATGAAAATTATTCAGATTCTAATAATACCACGGGTATACCGAAAAATGTGTTTATTTCGATTATAATTACTCATTGTGTACTCGACTCGAAGTATTTTCAAGCACACAGGTGGCTCTAATACACATTTCGTTAATCTGGACCATTTATAACCCTTGCGTAGCTGTCTGTATTCACATACCTGCTGAAACTTTGCGTAGAAGAGCATAGCGTGGTAATAAAGAGGGTTGTAAATGAGAGGCTCAGGCGCGAAGAGCAGCGGAAAGGGGCGCTGGCGGGTGTCGGGGTCCAAAGGGAGGAGGGGTGGAGTCTCCAGCTGCTGTTGCACCCACTCTAGGTTATGCTGGAGGAATGTTCTGATGACCTGCACACAGGTTTGACATGTTATGCATTCCGAATATTACAGCGAAATGAGCTTAGATAAATTATTTTTTAAATTTTATCTGCGCCAACAGTTGAGTTGCTACAACGTCGCGGAAGGTATCACGAGTCGTATAATAAATAATATAAATAAAATCTGAGAAAAGAAGTTACTTACCTGGAGAAGAAGGGATTTAAGTAGGAGATGGTTGTGTTCGCCTGTCCAGTAGGCAAGAGTGAATCACAATAGTTTACAGCAAAATGCTTTGTTACTAATGCGGTGGGTAGCTCAAAATTTGGGGATCAAGTCTAAGTCTTTTGCTTCCATTGCTAACCATAGATCCCATGAGCAAACCAAACAGCAGCGATTCATATTTTCCTCCCGAGACTCTTACCAAAACATGCCGAAGAATTATCTGAGCTAAACTATTACAATCAACTTACGTAAAGTCGGATATCATGAGTCATGCTCTGGGTACAAAGGCCCTACAATTACTTCATAAGGAATATTCAATTTAATACGCATTACCTGAATAGACTTAACGGTTAAATAGGATACAGTATTACACTCTTCGGAGCGGTGACAGGCCTAACTCACTTTCGAAGAGTGGAAAGTTTTTCAAAATGCTCTGCAGAGGAATCTTTAAATTATTCAAAAACACTTAGCCCTGGTTCATAAAAATGAAAGTAACTAAGTGAAAAAATAGCCCTTAGAGCCCTTACATAAATAAATAAGTATAAATGAAACGTAATTAAATTTATATCACCTTCGATTAACCCAAATTCAAAAGTTTATATTACTACTCTAATTTGGCAGACATTTGAGTTTCATGCGTAATCTTAGACACGCCAGGTATTACAATATTCCTGGCTTAACTGCCACAGCAGGTGGCGATCAGAGAAAAAACCGCGGCATTTCCTGAACGTAGTTGAGCAATAGAGAGTTGGGCTTATGAATGCCTCCATCGTTATTTTAAAGTTAAATCTTCCATTAAAAGTTTCATAGTCTAACTCAGTGAGAAATATATCTGAGACACCGCATTAGAGTAAATGAAAAACTGACCCCTAGGGCATGCTGCCCCTGCACTGCGGCGAGCACTTGACTGCAGAGACTCTCAGACACGACCTCTGCCATTTGCTCAGAAGGGAAGTCACACAACGGATCCGGCAAGGCAGACACCTCGTCTTCCTCCTCTGCATCCACGCCCAGTCTGCAGCACGAGACAAGGGTTAAAACATTTGGCTATGACGGGGTAACACTCGACAGAAAAAGTAATTGTACAAAGTTTAAACTGTGTCCTCGTAAATCTTTTCACAGGCGCTGGCCTGCATAAAGCGAGAAAAACGTAGAACTGGAATTTCAGTAACCTATTTTAAAGCTAGACAAAAATCCCCTTTTTTGGTTTGCTAGCATACACTTAGTAGCATGCAAAAAGCCAAACTAAAGTTTAATGGTACAGAGAAGGATGGGGAGAATTGAGAAAATTTCCCAGGACACCTATTTAAAATACAAGACAAATAAGGTTACTCACGAGGTCTTCGGCGATTTTCCGTAGGTTACACGACATTCTACTGCAGTACTACAAGCAACGAACAGGAAACATCACTGATGATGCACGTAGTTGAGTGAATGGAATTGCATGTTTTATTTTTATTGGCACCAGGTCTTCAAATTGTCACAACTGGTAATTTTTAGGTATACTTTTCTTTGAAAAATTTAAATCAGTATCTCTTGTTTAATTTATTAACTCTTTCCTGCCACCAAGAATATGAAACATCAAAATAAAATGTCTAAAAAGAGTTGAGCATAGACGGCAAATCCTTCATCCCTACGTCTAGGGTTGAAAATCGTATAACGGGAAAATCCGTCTTCGATCTAGAGTTATCATACAACATAACTTACATGGAAAGAAACAAAATGTTTACCTTGATTAATGCCAATGAATCAAAAACCATTTTTATTATAAAAATGACCTAAATTTGAACTAATTTACTTTGGATTCAGTACAGTACTGTTGTTTATTTAAATTCACGCTAGTCGAACAAACACACTATTAATTTAGCGTAAAACACCTGGAATTTGATACACAACTGATAAACATTATAGCCCTGCTAACCTCCTTTTCTTTACACTCAGCTCTTCAAAATGGTATATTTTTTACCTTGAAACGAACTGAACTAACACCGTGGGCATTGCTAAAGGGCAAGGGCTGTGGTAACGAGCATCTTCATGAGATGCCAAATGGAAGTATGTCGCAGGCATAAGAAACATCAAAGATACAGGTTTTACAATGCGCTTTCCCCATTTGAAAGGAAAGATAAGACCTGTCTAGCCACTTAACAAATCCGAACTAATCTTTACAGATTATTAAGCGAATAGCTAGGGAAACTTCTCAAGAATGATGTACTCTTAAAGTTCGTTAAGGATTATAGATAATGTAACTGTAATCCTCATAGAAAAGTTACGGATTCTTCTAGGAGCACAAAGGCTTTATCCACTCTCAAGGAATGCAGAACGATCTTCTTCTACACATTAAAAAAGTACAGCTTCATATTACCCAACAATTGTTAGGAATATCTTTTTTACACAGCCTGCACACTCGGCGCCAACATTAAAAAATAAAAATGTGTCTGGACCATCAACCATAGAAAGAAGAAAGTGAAAGTGTTTAGTGCTTGTATTGTATTGATCAAGACCAATGACGATTGCAAGTGTGCAAGAGTTTCATTAATTGAATCTCTTGTCACGATTTAATCAACAGTATAAAAATAATCCTAATAAGTTTCACAGCCGAGCAGGGCGAACATATGCGGGCTGTAGGCCAGTGGGATGGAGAGAATATGTGACTCATCTGAGCAATTTCAGCACGATTATAGGCGAGTATACGGAATGAAGTAGACCAACTAGCACACCATGGAAGTGGAATATTTATAAAGTTTAGGCTTTGTAACAGAAACAGGGCTTTCTCAAATCCTACTATTTTAGCCCCACCTAATAATTTCCGACTTTCATTAGTTCTACTATCGTGAGGCTTGATTGATGCTAATTTAAGAACGGAGGCAAGTCACAAGAAAGAGGTACCTTGTAGCAGTGGCGGCGTAGATAGCCTTCACTGCAGCAGTGAAGGCATCCGTGGTGAGTGAACAAAGCCGTTCAGCCATGGCAGTGAACATATTCCATTGGTCCTCTGTAACCCCTGCACTGGCCTCACACAGCTGTGACACACTCGGCCGTGAGTTGATGACGCTGTACAGTGCTTCCACCAGCACCTGACAGATCACCTGGTGGTTGTGCAAACTCAGTGATGCTCTACATGTACATCTGTCAGGAGCACAGATTTTTGACAGTAATTCAACACATTTATTCGAAATACCGTCCGTCTACGTCGATAACACAGAGAATAACCTGCGCTAGTAAATAACGAATTTTTTAAGGATTTTAGCCCATTCCTTTTTGAGTTTTCATTTCAGTTCTTCCAAATTTTGGTGTCGTGTCACTGAAACATTACTCTCTAGTATAGTTTAGACCACAGTTGAGAGGAATCAGGGCTGGCGATGATGAAGGCCATTCCATCTTCGAAATGAAGTGGAGAACATTGAATGCCAACCTCTCTAGTGTTTTCTTAGCCGCATATGAGGGTGCCGAGTCTTGTTGAAATGATCACTGATATTTTTTGAACTAATATTCAGCCCAAAGCAACCATGACTCATCAAGAATGTCGTTGCAGTAATTTTCTTCCGTTTTTTGATTTTTTAATACTTTAGCACACATTTAAGAAAGAAAAAGCTCGAAACCACAAGTACAATTCAAACGAATAACGGTAACATAGAAGCACTTCCCTGCTCCAGTCATTTTCGGCACACGAAATGAAGAAAAACTGAAAATCTGACATGAATTTCATTATGAAACCAAACCTAACAAACAAGTGAATGGAAGAGCCTAGTTTATAATTTCTATTGTAGCCCCAAGTTCTGCCTCCAACTAGTCCTAATATAGACTTACATGCCCGCCCAACGGGCTGACGGCCGGGGGCACCACTTGATCCATGCTCCGGCATACCTCCACTAGACACTCGGGTATCTCATCGGCAGCGGTCTCTATGCCTGCAAATAAAAAA
The DNA here is from genome assembly GCA_006783055.1 of Trinorchestia longiramus. NCBI lineage: Eukaryota > Metazoa > Arthropoda > Malacostraca > Amphipoda > Talitridae > Trinorchestia > Trinorchestia longiramus. The sequence goes on from VCRD01002150.1 coordinate 5,695, forward strand.
TTAGCACAAGCTTCCCAGTTGTTAAAGGTACGGGCTTGTTAGAAGCATTTTAAATCCCAAATAGAAATTCATAAAGATGACGCAAACACACTATCTACGCTAACGTCAGATACACATTCTGAAGAAACTACATAAAAAATTCCGAATTGATTAGTGAGTTAACACTTCAACGCCCAAATAAACCCTGGTGGCCTCTTTGGAAAGGTGGGCTAAAACAAAACCTAAGGTGTTTATCAACACAGCACTGTACTCGACAGTTGCAGAACTCTAAGAATACACTACAATTCTGCTTGTTTAGATGCTGCAGCAGTGTAATCAGCAACAGATCAGCGTGTGGTTGTGTTCTATTTCTTGCTTTTCAGCCAAAAATGTAATTGATAAAGGATTAGGAACATGCCTAGCATTAACAGTAAGCCAAGCACATGTGTAACACATGCATATAAAATACTTTATTATCTACCGCGTCTCCAATTTCAAATTAATACACTTAAGTTGAGAAGATTATTAACCGGGAACATATAATTAAGAGTCGCAGTACATTTACACCGGACAATACAGTTTAGAACTGAGTTCAAACTGCCAAATATTTAGTACAATCCAGAGTCCTTAAGTGAGAAACAAAAGTACGACATGAACCTTTGAACAACTGCAATATCCACGCTGTGAGATGGTGCTCCAGTCTGACAGAGGCTTGGCTGGGATGCGCAGGCTGTGCAGGTGCGACAGGTGGCAGAGTCTTCATCACCTGCTCAATACCACAGAAACTATAACGAAGGCCGCCTTCCAACACTTTCGTGGTTAATGTGTTTTGATCACGCATAATGAGACATTAAAAAGGCATAATGAAATGGTGAAAAGACAATGAAAGGTTAAAATGACATCAAGAAATGGTGAAATGACATTATGAAATGGTGAAAAGGCATCATGAAATAGTGAAAATGCATCATGGAATGGTGAAAAGGCATGGTGAAATGGTGAAGAGGCATCATGAAATGTTTTAAAAGAAGAATACGCGTCAAATAAAATATACAGAAATAAACGCCTAAGAAGCGGCCTATCACAAAAACAGTTAAAACACATCTGCATATATAATCGACTATGTATCTCCATCTCTCTGTATCTGTGTGTCCGTCCCATTACTTCCTATCAATTACTGAAGAAAAATTATTGAACTGAAATTAGAACGGGTATGCATGCATTACAAGCATTGTGTTGTGGATACCGAAGGCACCGGATCACTATAAAACACGCCATTTGTTCCGTTAACTTTCTTCTCTTACACGGCCATGTTATCGTTAGGTAAGATAAAAAATGAAAGTTCTGTATACATTCAAGAAAAATATTCTGATTCTGATGATATCACGGGTAAAACTGAAAAATGTATTTATTTCATAGATCCTTAATTTTCTTACTTTTAAAACAAGGAATTTTAACGGGTACTATCTGGGCCACGTTATCGTTAGATAAGATGCACAATGGAAGTTCTGTATATATTAATGAAAAGAATTCATTTAAAATACAATAATTCGTCGTAAATCTTCAATGCATTTATCTTTATAATAATTTCAAATTAGTCAAATCTAAATCGTGGAATTTACAAGGGAACTGGCTAGTACTGATATAATGAGGAAAGCAAAAACAGTAACAGAAGTGACTGCACTTAAGCAAGAATTTATCGAAATAGCAGGTGAACAATTTACACAAAAAAAATAATGAACAATTTACCAAATCCATAACTGATTATTGCAACCAGTGTTGCTAAACATACTTTAGGTACCTCAGAAAACCTTTGAGAAATACTAAATTCTTGGACACGTGAAAAATACCCGACACCACTCAAACCTTAAGACCCAACCAACAGACGACGGACGATATTTTTCTTCAAAAGTAAAGGAAGTAAAGGAAAGTAAAGAAGGTAAACAGACTCGGGCTCTTTTACCTACCAGTGGTGTATCAAGACAAATGTATGAAGGTTACTCACCATAATCGACGCCCTAAACAGAGCTGAGAAAGTAGCATATGCAGAACTTGGTGATAGTAAACACTGTACATCCTACTTCATGTGGATTAAACATTCAAATTCGATTACTTTACGATAAGTGACATGAATACTCAGATTATTCTTGCTTCAGGACGATACTAATACAACATTTGTTAGCAAAGTTCGTTTCCGTACCTGCTGTACGGCAGGGATGACGACAGGTACAGCGAGCTGTACGAGCACGTGGTGCCAGGGTGGGCGTTGGCTGTTCCACACCTGCGCACAGGAGTGATTCTACTATAGCTTTAGAGTCTAACAAAATAAATGACATCCTAATACTCAATCCAGACTTTTTTCTGTGCTAAGTAAATGACGTAGCAAATTTATTCTATAATTTGTTGTACTTTAGAAGAGAAAAATGCTTTTCGTATATCAGATACAAGCTAATAGCTAATCATAAACATTTTTCGACTTTTTAACAGTTAACAAGGTACAAGCTTTAATACAGTAACAAATGGATCATCTTTCATACTCACACTTGCATTTCATTCACTTTCAGTCGGTCTATCTAGCGAGCTAAAGCACAGTAATAAAGCATGACAGGTTCACACACCTGGTACCGAGCACGGGCTTATCCGAGAGCCCAGGGCAAGTAACACTAGCACTTCTACTTAAAGATACCTGGGAGCGCTAGAATAAACTTCTCTCAACACACTCCCCTCTTCAAATGGTTACTCTCCGGTGTACATTGATAAAAACAAGGGAATATAATTTTTTGCTATTCCGTTCAGTTTAGCGTCAGTTACACAGGAAATTTCGCTTCAAGAGCTGGATATGGAACCACAAGGTGACCCATAAAAGGTAACCGAAATTTTATTAGTATTATTTATTGGTTTCTAGAATACCCATCCAAAATAGTAGGATTTATCTGTGTAAAAGAAGTTTCATTTGTCTATGCAATAACAAACAAAATATCTATCTTATGCACTCAATTGGTATTTTAGATACTAATAAATTGTCAAATTTCGATTAACTTTTTTTAGTCACCCTGTACAGAAGTAACTCGCCGTACTAATTTCACTCAACAATGGCATGGGATGAAATCCAAGCCGTTGCAATCCAAGAATGAACCAAACAGCTCGTTTTTATTGCCTTATTTTATACTATTTTACTCGACTCTCAGCTCAAAAATGTGCATAAGGTCTTTAGAGGAACAATGTTGCATTATATTTTGCATATTACACCGTAATGGAGTAGAATTTTTAATCATATTTGTAATAACACATCTTATTTTGAAAAATGACTTCCGCGAAAATTAAAGAAAACATATTTAAAAAGATCGATTTTTAAATTTTACGAGAAGGCCTGGACTCGTCGATGATGGTTTAAGAAAACAGTACAAAATACCATTTATAACGGACCTCTTCATCAAGGAAAATGACCGAAGATGAGTCAGAGCATTCACAAAACTTCTTCACACTAGAATACTACAATACGACTCTGCCCCACTTGTGACATGCGCTGAAGCAAAATTAAAACGATGGTCTGTGTAGTAAAAAGAAAAAATGAACGTAAACTAAAATTCTCGCAAAAGACCTGGCATAGCACAAAGAAATAAATTTAAAATGGTAAATTAAAAATTATTTTATTTCGGTATCAACTAGTGACATAATGCGAATTCTACACAACTCATCTTTCAGCAAAGAGCACGGACATTACGAGAATTCGAGCTGAACTTCTGAATTTAAATTCATTTAGCCGAGTTTTAAGAAATTTTTGCCGAATTATTTTCTGAACGAACGTACGTGAAAATGGTAAGGTCGTCATTCCAGGCAGAATATTGATGAAACAAGAAGAATAAACTTCTTGCACTGCAGTCAGAATAAGAACACAGTGCACCATAATTGGCTTTAACGGCAAATAGGGCCAAACACACAAGGAGGGAACACACCTGCGCCCGGTCTAGCGAGTCCCACGACGCTGGGTTGATTTTGTCAGGAAACAGGAGTTGACGGAGGAGGTATCGCCCGTCCACGCAACGGTACACCACCTGGTGATAAAATAGATCTTGAGACTGATGTGACCACACAATTATGCCTGAACATAATAGGATATATAGTGTTCGAAGTGTTCGCCTCTCCAGCTTCGCAGCAATCATTGATGCCTACAAGCCTGACAGGAAAAAAATTCTCATTGCACCTGAACTTGTACGGTGGTTGAGCCCTAGAGGCATGGTTGGCAGTACTTCATCTATTCAGATTACAAGATCAGTAGGGTAACTACTCAAATTCAAAGAAATAACTACTGCGCTTGAAAATAAAAATAGAAGTAATACTAAATACATCGAAATGAGAGTAATTAAATAAGTATAAGCATGTGTTTCCTTCGTGTGTATCGCGAGATCTTTTTATCGCCCGAAACTATTAAAAAGTGATAGTAATAACTTGAATGTTACTCAAGTCAATCCCTTGAATGATTTCCAGGAGAATGAATTTTTACTAAAAACCAGTTGCTATGTCATTAGCTCAGAATATATGTGAGACTGTGGTTTTTATCGTGATGCAAATTAGAAATTGAAGTTTATTATACAGGAACACGAAACAGACTAAAGCCTCCGCTGTTGAAACTCGCAAAAATATTGGATAAGCACCGAACTTAGTTTATCGTCATCACTAAACTTCACTGTTCAGCTCAGAACTTGAATGCAATAGCGTCAATGAACCACGACACGGCTACCTCATGCAAGCCTCTTTAGTAGTACACACAACTGCCAAGAACGTAAGAATGCTACTCAACAAAAGGATCACTAAAATTACTAGTAAACATTTACAAAGATGAATTGGAAGTTTCATTCATCAAACGCAATGGCAATAATAAAATTGTGACTCATATTAAACTAAATTATGGATTGACGCCGATGCTATCAACATGGCAATTACGGAAGCATCAAAATGGCCAGAATAACTAAATGAAAGGTCTCTAGGGTGCTGATAGTAATATTACTGACATATTGAAAACAGTTGAGAGAAACCCACTGACAATCGAAGCTGCAAGTAGAGAAACAATGACGAAAACCATAAATTAAGCCATACCACTGTACTCGTACGTTTGTGAATATCATATGTAACACTGCCAACACTAACAACCGATTTCAAAGATTTGCAAAAGCAGTGAAGACGGCTTCTAAATCGCCTGGACTTGGAAGTAACACCCAAGAATAACCATACAAGGAATAACGAGCCAGCCCATGTAACATCTGCATTCTGCACCTGAACAACAGCAGCGTAAACCGTCTGGGGTGTGAGAGGGGGCGCGCAGAGATGGGGAGCACACAGCGCCCCCCCGCACGGTTGCTGCTGCCGGGACCCTGACCAATAGTCCCTGAGGCCGCACACCAGCGCCCTGGCTCCATACAAGCTCTTGTGGACCAGGCTCTGATCATACAAATGTACGTATGACTTGCTTCACTTGAGCGCCATGCACAAGTCAATGTTTCACGAGAAACATATACTATACCTATACTTATAGGCATGGGAAACTTAATTAATCACTCAAACATGGAACCGCAATACAATTTTACACTTTTACGCCTCAACTACACACTGGCACACGACCCACGTCAGAATCATTTAGTAACGTCAGCCACTGACAAAATTGAGGTCAAGGGGAGACATACAGATGACAGTAGTGGAGTAGCGAACATCCACGTTAATTAAAATTCCCATAATTGGAGTACGAAGGCTGAAGAAATAAATAAACATTGATTGCTTCGGCTTGCAACTTATCGACGTAATTCAAGTTACTGTAATTACTGTAATTATTTTAATTCAAGTTCTGTCTCCATGGCTTACTTGAACAGTGACACCTTGACGATAATGTAACTTGAACTACTAGTGGGCGGCAACAAATGAAATATGATTATTGTTTGAAGTCCGTCGATTAGTCTGTAGATACTTAATTTAAATAAATATCGTGCTAATTTCCCTTGAGTGACTCTCCTGCCACACGTAAATTAAATGCTGATATCGCGTTCTAAATTCACTTCTCAACATCAGCGAACGAATGTGACTTCTAAGGCATTTGTTAAATTTTTGGTAAGCATGTTTAGTTAATGATACTCCAACCGTACTTCACTTACAAGACACTAAAAATTCAGAGAGCATAAAAGGGTCAGGTATTTCGTCAGTATTGATATTGAAAACTCCCCCAATGAGGTACAAAAATCTTCACCGTTTTCATGGAAACAGTAGGAGCTTTTTCATATAATACTAAAAATTATTATATTTAAACATAAATCACCATTTATATAGAACCTAAATACTTTCTCGTTGTAAATGTATGAGTTATAACCTACCCGAACTAGCAGAGGCCAATTTGGAGCAGCGCTGGAAGCAGCTTGCAGCATCATGTGCAGCGTTGCTACATTGTTTGGCAGCTGTGCCATATTTACCACCTCAGGTGGATACAAATCTTTGTTAAGAAACGTAAGCCAAGCTGGAGTTGAGATGATATTGACCGCACTGAAGCTGGAGCTACCAGTCCGAAGTGTGCTTGTCTGCAGCAACTGACGTACAAGATAACAATCGTACGCAACGTAAGAGCGTTTCAAAGAATCAACAAAAATAAAAATATTCAAGTATTATACAGAAATCAGAGTAAATTGTTCCCCGAAGTGATATTACAGAGAGCAGTTCAGTACCATTATATCATACTTTACGGCAAGAAATAAAATTATGTCTCGACTACAAAAAATTTATAATCTACACGTACAAAAGAATTTAAACAAGAAAAATACCGGTATACTTCATACAAAAATAATACCAGTTTACGCACACATATTGGCCCTGCTTTTCAAGCCGTACAGGCCTGAACACTTCTTACATCTCTAAAGTTAGCATGAAGGCAGTATTTACTACACATACCTTCCCTGCCGTCACTACATTCTTCCTTTCAACCACTACCTGGCTGATTCTCACATGGTCCAGTATAAGTTCACAATCTCGCAAGGTAACGAAAAGTATACTAATTTTATCGAGCACATACCGCATCTACGTCCAACTCTCGTCGCCTTAGTTAATATTTAAGCATGAGCTCAGATCAGACCTGTTTCGCATATGGAAGCACCAAGAGAACAGTAATAATATCTTGACACACTCCCAGCACCTTCCATAACTTTCATCTAGCACGTATACTGTTCTCTAACCAGCCATCGTACCTTCTTATGCTTGACGAGAAGGGGTAGAGGTGCAACCTTCACTGCAGCTACTGCGAGAAGAAGCTGGGCCCGGCGATGCAGGGGCAGGACTGGGCTGTGGTGCAGCGTGCCCTGGAATAGTTCGCTTGGGTGCTGCACCAGCGATGGCAACAGAGCCGCCACCATGGCCAGGATGGACAGCACGTCACCTCTGTACTGTGTTACGCGACGGTCGCTCGGGGTTGCCTGCTCAAGAAATATAGGGTTAGTTTGCTGGTGCGTGGGATGTGTTTTAAAATTGAGTCGTCAGAGTTGGACACGACGATTTCCGTCCTCAATTTTGAAGAAAATACATTACGCTTCAGGGAGTGATGACTGTATTTCTAATTTCGTAGTTTTTCAACGTTTTCGACAATATTCAAATCGAAGTCTTATAAAAAACACCAAAACTGGAATCGAACACAGAGCCCTTCAATAATATTTAAAAAACAGAGAGAGAAAAAACATTTGTTCAAAATATTAACTTGCAAATCTCTATGAGCTCAAGCAATCAAACTGGTACGCATGCAGAAAGTAGGGTCTGAATTAAGACAATCAAGCAGATAGCGTAGAAAACTCATTTGCAGGTGATCACTACGCTGCAAACGTGAGATGATCTAGCATTAGTAGAGGCAGCACAGACGACCTTCCATAGAGGCCATTGGATCTGCACCAGTCCCATGATGAGCATTATGCATGAAAGTATGCACGAATTGCTCTTTCGAGGAGTCTGATTATGCATGCTTCGAGCTTGATTAGCGATAGTTAATACATACAACATCAGTAAATTTGACCATTATGCACATTAATCATGTCTACTCTATAACCGTCTAACATAGATGAGATGTGTAAATGAATACTCCGTTATTCATACTATTGCCAAAAGAATGAACGCAACACAGCGTAGACTGTAAGACGGCCCTCATTGCGCCAACTGTACCATTATTTTGGGTATAAATTAGAGTAACAAAGACTTAGACAAAGCCCCCCAAGTCACCATGATCACCTGCATGTAGCGCGTCACCAGGATGTTGAGAGTATCGCTCAAGATGCCGGAGAGGAGGCTGTGAGCATCAGCGGGGGAGCTGTAGCGGTATAGGTCATTGCGCACACCTTCCGTTGTCAAACAAAATCTATTAGAGCTCGCCATAAAGAACAACGCGCTACCAACAGTAAAAAAATTAGCATAAATTGAAAATTTATTAAAAATAATTTCAGCCGAAATACTAGACTATTGTTGTTAATTTGCATCTTTACTTCGAATTCAGTTTCGAGAGAGAGAGCAAGTTCCGAGTTCTGACCCAGCACTTCTGCTTGATATTTAGAATATACCAAGGAAAACTCGCGACGTTTTGATAACTTTACAAAGAGTTTCAGTTTAAATTATATGCTAAACTATCACTCTAAAAATTTGTTTCTTTCCGGATCAGTAGTCAACGCCAATAACGATTAATCTGAAAAATTATATGCTGAACTATCATTCTAAAACTGTTTCTTCACGGATTAGCAGTCAACGCGAATAACGATTAATCCGAACGAATATTTAATGTCAAATTTCTCCAAGCTTACAGACGAGTAACCAAATATTTCTAGTACACGTGTTCCTATGCAAGATGCAGAAGTGGCAGACATGATTTGAAAAGGGTATTGCTGCTTGTCAAATATCCATAAATGGATGATGTGCAGAGGCAGGAGCTCTACAGTTAAAGTAAGACATACCTTGCATGTGAAATATCCACATACGGATAGCGGTAGAGACCTGCTCGCCCTCCTGATAAGGCTTCTCATTACACCAGTCGTGGCTGTCGGCATCATGCATGAGGCTGCTCCTGAGCAACTCACACTGATGGTACAGAACCGACTGACTCAGCACGTCAATCAGGTCTGTAGCCCGGCTCACTGCCTCGCCAAAACTCCTGTGCAGTGTAGGTGTCAAGTCTCATCTCAGTCCTGACACGCATACACTGACGTACTACACATTTCTTGTTGACTACACATTTCTTTGTATTACCCATCATATTCATTGCTGATATCTACCAAGTACTGTATTGGAATTAACATGCATTTACTCATTAAGTGATATTTGTGCAGCAACCAAGTACACAAGATTTTATTATGAATCAGTCAATATGTACTGAACCGCTAATATTTAGCAATATGGTTATTAATATTTGAATATCATTAATTAAACAGATCGTATTTAAAGACTTACACTGATGTTCAATACTCAAACAACAGCTAGCTCAGAACCCTGCCTCATGATCTTCAGATATACTAAAGAAACGCGTGCAATATTCAGGCGCACCCACCACCGAGAACTGAGCATGTGGAGTCATCAGGTATCGCACGGTATTGTCTGATGGCAACTTGTCCCATTCAATTGCCATGAAAGACTAAAGTTTACCCCTAAAAAATTTAGCTGAATTAATTTTACCAAACAAATTGATACACAATACATATATTGAAATTGGCCAATACTGATGCATACAAACGTAAGTATAACAAACAATAAATTGCTATTTTACGTGAATACCTGTATTATTCCTTTAACGAGTATGAGTATAATTCAAAACCCGTAACAGAAAAATAAATTCAACATTAATAAAATATAAATATTCCTCCAACGAACATTCAATTTGAAAGATAACAAAAAACATTCTGAAATTTTACCCTTTGTCAATTACTTACAATAAGCCCTACGGATATAGCTTGGAAGATCAAAACTTTATATGCTGTAAGTAGTCGCAATGAAGGAAGAATAAGAGATACAGCTTCCAGATATGGAAGCGCTTTTCATTCAGAGTAACTCTGTACAGACATTCATGACCAGTAAAATTGAATTAAATGTATAACAACAGCCTGAAAAGTACGGAAATGAAGCCTCAATACTATTAGACGGTTGATCGCTAGATTTAAACTAGATACCAGATTTAAAAGAAAAATACCAGAAGAATAATAAAATAAAGGAATGATTATACATCAACATAGTGCTGGCAGATAAAAGTAATACAAACCAAGGAAAGACCACGTAATATTTTGATTTCACAGTCTATTGCATTGGTTTGGCTGTAACAAAATAAAGTTTAAAAAATTCGATCCGAATAGGTAAATCTAACATTCTAATTACTTTATCCCATTGATGCTAAACTAGATAAAAAAATTCTCCTAACTTCATATTAACACGTTAACCGCCATGCCTGATATCAGAGATTTGTCACTACCGCCACGACTTTACCATTTTACGACTTCATCATTTAACCTTCCGTAAATATTTTAAATTAATTTTTGAAAATAATTATTAAAAATTTGGAAATGTACCACCGGTGGTACATGCGGCGGTAAG
>VCRD01002150.1:17302-63728 GCA_006783055.1 Trinorchestia longiramus
TGGCGTTCAGGGTAGATGGAAAACGAGCAGTCAGCACCCACGACCACCTCGCTGTCCAGCACTGGGCAGTCGAAGGCTACCTGCAGCATCATCATTTAGCTCAGAGGTTAAATGCAGGTAGAAATTAGATGACCTCAAGAAAATGAAAAACTGAACATTCAGATTGAAATAAATTTTAAAGAACTCAGTCACGCTAACTCACAGGACTCCTGTATGAGAATAAAAAAAGAACACATACTAAAATCTAACTTAACTTGTTACCAACTCGTACAGCAAGCGCTGTAAGTTGCGACAATAAAGAATGTTCTTAAGATATGAAGCAGTCAGCATGTGTACTATTTTCATATATTGGAAATTGGTCAGAAATCCTCCCTACCTCTAGGAAGCTTTCTACAGGACCTTACAGAAAGCAAAATATCTTCGAGTACAAAGAATGTACAAGCCACTTGGTCCGTAAATCAAGTGAATATGTCGGCACTGAGTGCTTAGAAGTGTGACTATAAATCACAAGTAATTTTAAAGTCCGAGATGCGCCTCATTATGTCACTAATTTTCGCGACGAAGTAAGGCAGCCATCCCTAAAACTGCATTGCTCATATTTGAAAAGTTACTCAATCTTTCAGTTAAAAGATGAGACTACAGACTGAGACACAATATTTTACTAATTAAGTTTCCACAACAGCCGGCAGGTAAAATTTTAATGAACATGACAAAGGACTCCTGACATTCCTCACGATTAGCGGTTGCATCATCTATAAGTATCATATATTTCTATGAAAGATCTACAAAAAACATCACATTGGCTCTGCCCTCAAAGGATTAGGTTCCCTTCAGGCCATAGATTTCAAGACAATAGGGCATGAGAGACCGCAACTGCACTGACCTTGGCATCAACAACATCTCTGAGGAGCAGCTCACACTCCTGAAGACCTGAAGCAACGCTGTTCAGCACCGCGATGGAGTTTCCTCGAGGCCCTCCCACTGAGTAGACGCACACTCTGCCCACCTTGCACTCGCCACTCTTTTTGTACGAGCTCCACTCCGCTGAGAGGAAATCTTTGCAAGCACTAGTGATGCCCGACGCCTCTAGGGTCACAACATTCATTTTGAACGTTTCATGTCCAGATGATGGTTGCATTTCCAAAAAGCTCATAAGAGGAAAACCTGAATATGCAACACTGCTACTTCTTCCAGTTAAACCAATTTCATTACCGAAATTTATTTCAGTAGTGACATTAAGTTAAGAGCTTCAAAAGATGGGGGAAGTATGTTTGAGGGTTCATCAAACACGATGTTAGTGGAATAAATTCCTGTATTTACAAAACATGAAAAGAAAAACAAAAGTTTTTGCTGTCCCTTAAGTCAAGCAATATAGTTATATTTTAGTAGGACAGACAACAACTCCACTTTTAAAGAACTCCTACAGTTGAAAAACATCATTCAACCACTGAATAGGCACAGTTTGTCAAGTCTATTTCTTCATTGAATATTTCTGATAATTCTTGCATAAGAAGGGTATGCATGGCGACGCCATCGTGCTTGTAGATCCAAGTGTTGTCGGTGAAGTCGTATCTTTTCGGTCCACTGGTGGGAGATGACAGCCAGATTTGTTTGTTTGGAGTTTGTTTGTTGATAACGTAGGTGCCGTGGGAGCCCAACTGTAGCGTCAGTACACCACTCTATGGCAGAACATCCACACAAAAAATGAGAATTACATAAAGCTAAATAATGAAAACTACCCTGGCACAAAATGCTTGTGATGCACAAGAAGCAGAGGACGCTTCAGGCTTATATACTTTGCATTGGAACACACTAGTGAATACTGTATAGGATTTACAAAGCTGTTTACTAACCATGAATACACTTCAAATAATGGTATTTGAATTTTTTTTCATTCACTGATGTAGACTATAAAGATATTTTTTTATAGCACAGAAAATGGAATTAGACCATAATTCAAACCCTATTAATTGGACTGCACACTTCAATTATCTGACATATTTTAAAAATTTTCAATGAGATGAACTGATGTTAACTTCAAAAGATTGAATGCAAATTAGTAATGAATGAAACTACCAAAATCTTAGGGATTGATCTTACTGAATAGGTTACACTAGGCATCATTTCCAAACAAAATTTTAAATTTTGACTTTCAAGTTTTTAGAATATATCAATAGCAGATTTTCATTAAAAAAATATGTACTCTCCATTTGCACATTTATTTTCAAGTATTTTTTTGGAGGAACCAGTATCAAATACAGGTAGGAGTACAATGAACAATTAACTAAGTGGTTTTAGAAGTACAGTTTACTAGCTAAATAAAAATTGTTACCAAGTGATAGGAGAAATAGTCAAAGTACTATTGACAGAACTATGGTATTTTAGAACTGAAAGACAATGTACATGCAAGACAATTTAGGTGAAAGGTGACTTAAATGCAGTATAATTAATATGCATTATAAACTAGAAAATGTCAATGGGTGTTCAGAAAACTGTTTCAAGATATTATGAACAGTTCCATCAGCTTCAACTCATCTTTGATGAACAAATGCATAGTTGCATCAATGGATCTCAGTAAAGCTGTCTTCTGACTTGTCTTTACACTTCCACAATTTCAGTTTTCCCAGTCCATAAGCAGGTCCTCATCTAATGAAATTTTCAGAAGCTTATGGTATATCTGCTATTATGTCACATTATATGTATACTAACTTAATGATAAATAACACAGTACAGCCAAATGACAGTATGTTATATGCAAACTCTTCCAATTATTAAAAAACCACATTCTTTGCACCAAAATAGCTACTAATGATAGTAGAAGCAATTTGCCAGGTAATGAGTAAGGTAAGGAGTAGATGGTGTGTAACAAATAAATGTAGAATAGATTCAGAAACTTGAACAGATAATTTCATAAAGAAAAGCTATAGTAATTATGTTTTTTGTTTGTTTTTACATGTTTTAATTTCTCAGATTGTTCTCATGGATGGAAAGGGTGTGTACCACATACTGCACTCAGCCATCAGTGCTTGGTACAGCTATTTGTGCTATATGTACCACAATAATTACCATTCAGTATTTACACACTAAATTAGTGTTCTTTTTTATTTTTCTAAATAGGTATAAAAGACCTAAAAATAATTACACAAATATGCAATAATTAAATAAAATATATATAAGGATTCAATATCTACAAATAAGGTTGCAAATGAAAAGAAAAAAGAACTTGATTATTAGTTACTAATTGGAATTATTCAACCATACTAAATAGGGTTTCACTGTAATGGTCTTACTATTAAAATTACATAAGTTAGCCAGCAAGCTACTCACTGAAAATGAGACATCAGATTCCTGTGGAGCACAATCCAACTCAACCAATGCTTCCAGAAACTCTGTGAGGGACTCCAGTGTTTCATCACTGACATTCTCAAAGTCCAAATCAGAGATGCTGAAAATGAATTTATTATTTTGTATAGTGTATTTTTATTATTATTTCAACATTTTTAGGAAAATATATAGAAACTGAATAGGAAGCAACCACTATATAACAGGATTTCACCATTTCAAAAGACTCTAAAATGTAATGAATGAAATTAATCTTGCAAGCCATAACTTGAAGCATTTGTGTAATGCCTGAGTGGAAGTTACAGGCATTTAACATTTGAGAGTCAAAAAATTTAGAAGTATCAGTCAGAATTAAGCTAAGATTTTTTCTCACAAATTTTAAACTTGAGCAAAATTTTTGAAGTTGATTTTCAAGTTGTTATGCATAGCACTCTTCATTGAGAATATATACTTAAAACTCAATGTTTAAATACACCATTGCAAAATTTAGAGACATACCTGCAATATCTTTTACTTAATGAACTCCATTTCAGGATCTTGTCTCTCTGTTGAGTGTTATTTGGTAGGATACTGGCATGAGCTGCTCTACCACAACCAGAGAAGGAATAAACACACGTCGAAGAAGCACGAGTCGAAGGTCGGAGCCATAAATATCTTCCAAAGCTTGCTAAATGTCGATAATTCATCCTGGAATTAAAAACAAACATGATAAATAACTAGCATTCATATAAATGCATCACATCAGCTCAACATATTCAGTCTGGTCTACAGAAAATCTTCATGATCCACCACTATGCACTGAGTGGCTTTCCACAGAACATACACTAGTACTAACCACTAGTCTTCCCACAGAATAATTTCAGTAAAACTGGTTATGCACAACTTCAATTCTGATACCACAAAAAACTCTAAGTTTAGAATCTCTCCAATAATAAATATTGTTCATATGCTTGTATGACATAACCAATCTGGCCTCCAAAATCATCACATTGATTAATGGAGGTGGCAAGTTAAATAAACTTACTTGTTTACTAACAAACAGGAGCTGTTGCCTTGACAACGGCGTCTATATAATTCTCGTTTCGAAATTTTACTTCAACTCAAATAAAGAAATTAAAGCAGCACTCGAAGGCTACAGAAACAAAACCTTTGTGAGTTGTTAAAAGAAAATACCTTGACATCCGAATCCCAAGACGGTTAAGCTTGCGTCACGCTAGTGCAACTTATGCCGGTTATGTATTGTTTACAGATAATTTACAACTGTTATAGCTTTTTAATTTCAGCAATCCGGTTTTTAGACTTCATCGTTCATAGGGATGAAATTTTTCTACCCTGAACAAATGAACTTAAGAATCAGATTGATCTAAATATTGACTAATTATTACTTGTTGCGTTTTCCTAAATGATCTCAAATGATTTAGCAGTCTCTATATATTAGTTCCACGGTTGAATATAACGTACACATGACTGCTATGAAACTTCTGTATTCCAAAGATAAAAAAGACGATTTATTGTTTTCTCATCATAAATAACTTGGCTAGATAATATTTAATTTTAACATACCTCTATATATGTTATGACATGTGTGTTGTTAAGACTGGTAGTTGCAACCCTACGGTATTTTATAATACGAATTCATTTACCTCTATTTGACTTGTTCTTCAGTCAGTGTCGCTTTGCGTGACTGATGTACGTCCTCCGACCGTGCACAATGCGAATTCGACAACCTCCAACCATGACATACAACCTCTATTTACGTGACATGTAACCCTATGCTAGTGTTAGTAACTGAATCTACTTAGCCTACTATTCTACGAGTACAGATCTCCACGACGACTACTTTCAACAGACAACCAGCACTTCAACCTGTACCTGAGCCTTTTCTCGCTCACACCAATACGGAACTGACACAAGACGCGGCTGCGCACAACCAATTGGGGCTGCTCAACCCGCACCCCTTGCGCAAGCCTAGGCGTCCCCGTTGAGGTGTCAACTACTAATTTATACATTATGCCACAATAAATGAATAGACTAGTCACTCAATTATTATAATTCAATATGGACTTATAGATACACCATACAGTTAAGAATCCTCACCTGATGTAGATGTGTACGACCGATCGAGTCCACGCGGACGTCCGTCAATCCACTTTAACGAGACATTTGCGGGTCGCCGGTGGCCCATCTTCCTGTATCTTTTCGTTGGCGGATAGCCAACGTGGTCGAGTGGTCTATCTCCTGTGTTGTGTATCAGGTCTCTACTTCGTGCAGAAAGACTGCGGATTCGAACCCAGCCATGAATACGAGTTGTTTCTCGTTGTTTCGCGCCGTGAGCTCGCACGTATCTGTAAGTCCTCAACTTACCGCCCATCAACCTCCCGGGATCGACGCATGGAGCTCACCATCACCCCTACTCCTAGGATGTTAGCCTTAAGAATTTGAAAAAACCAATGTACTAATGTCTATGTACTTGATTGGAAATAAAGTTGTTTGTTTTTGTTTGGCTCCTTCGAATCGCCACTACAACGAATTATGCGAACGCAATTCGCAAACAACACTTCCCTTCAAAGACGCCTGTTTACGAACGCGGATGTAACTCAGTAACATGACAAGAACTTCACTCAAGATCCAGCGGAAGCAATGAGACATCAGAGATAGCACCCTCCCAACTGTAGGAGTGTCAGAGTTCAGACGTCAGCAACTTCCTTGACCGAGACATCAGTCATCTCTGCATCAATGTTGACAGATGCTAATATATACATTACGCCATAGTTACTATTTTAGATGAACTATTTGAGGTATAGGACAGCTTCATTGAATTTTAGCCTGACTTCTGAAAATTCACTATTCTTGAATCTGTATTTCGGAAGATGCTCTCTTGACGTTAGATGACAAGATCCCCGTTATGACACTACAACAAAATTATTTAATTTTTTTAATGAATTGGTTTCGGATTGAAAAATTCCCATCAGTTTTACTGTTCATCAGATTTAGTATCCCCCCTCACTCGTCTACATTGCATTACAGAAAGAGGAACTTCAGAAATTTCTCTATAATAGCTTACTAATAGCCGTAACAGAGATCGAGTGGTGAGCAGGACCGCTTCCGATACGGGAGACCTGCGTTCAAAGTCCTTATTCATATTGGTCAATTTACGTCTGATTAGCGGTGGACGACATATACATACTGTCTGGTGCGACGTAGGGCACTCGGAGTAAGACTAAAGCTTCATTGAGCTCATCAAAGCGCCTTTATAAGCCTCTACTTGAACCAACAGCACAGAGAACGTAAACAGTTGCTGGTAGCACCCTCACTAGGCTTCAGATAGCATTAATTATGGACAATTCAATGTATATGAAAGGCGCACTAAAAAGGAAGTTTCTTCTTTCAGAGCATGTATGTACCTTTATCGAAACATCAGCAAAGAAAATTACTTAATAAGCTTTTTTAATGCAAGGTAGAATAAGATTTAGCTAATGCTGTCATTTTTGTCGTTTCCGAGGTTTCTATTAGGCAACTGTTGAAATGACCAGTTCCAAAAGATTAAAGGTGGAAAAATCTACGAAACTACTCAGTTAAAGCCAATTTAGATCTTTATAAGCAGCAACACAAGCGTTGCCGTTCATATCTAAAGGGTTCTTGTCTCAACAGATATGTGAAAGTAATGATGAACACAAAGAGGAAGTACTTATTAGTAGACCTATTATCATGAAGACAACTGAAAGATCGTTGGCTATCAATCTTAACCGGGACATCGAAGCGGTTTAATTTTAATGGTGTCCCCATGGCACTACGTAGGAGCGAAACTTTTAACCCAGAAATTTTCGCTTACTCCTATAGCCAAATTCTAAATGAGAATTGAGGGTTTTCCAAGAAACAACGTCTCTCGTAATCAATTTGTCTGATATCGTCAACGATTTCTTCGGTTTATTATTTTGCAGCGGCAATTCCACTCGGGAGAACTTTAGCGCCTGGGTCCACAGCTCACCACGGCAGGGAGAAGACAACGTAGGAACGTCGGTCCCTGATACGTGGAAAAAGAAATAGAAAACAAGACTATCTAACAAGAGGTCAATTAAAGTGTATACCAGCATTTCACGTGATAAAAAAACTACAGGGAAAAATGATACATAAGAGCATAAAAACTGAACAAGTGTTACTAAAATCATTTCGATTAAAACTCAAGAATTTTATATTTTAAACAATCCACTTCAGACCCGGTAATTAGTTGTTGTCAGGAGCAACAGGATTGAAGATCATCATTAAACAAAACAAATATATTAACAATTTACTAACAAATAGTTTCCGCTTACTCATGATCACACAAGCAAAAGCAAATCCTACCAAGTTGCATACAATGAACGAGAAGTGCTTAATTTAGAAATCATGAAATTACCACCTGTCAGAAATAAAATTCCGAAAAAAGCCTTACCAACAACACAATCTGGGCAAAATCTACTCCCTTTACTTGTAATTCTGCAAAAAAGTATGGGGGTATATAATTAATTTCAGAAAATTCCTCCCAATACCTTGAACGCAGCGCTCTATTTCTCCAATTTATACTATTAAAAGGACTTGAAGCTTTATAAAATTGTTTGGTTTTAATTAAAAATCGCGATGCTGAGCAAGACGCACGTTCAAACCATGGACGGTATATTAATACAAGCTATTTGAAAAACTAATGATTATAGCAATGCAAAAATAAATCAGGTAGATTTCGAATAAATTTAGACGTCGATCTTCTTGAGAAAGAGTGCAAAAGTTCATAGGCGTACAATAGAAAATCGCGGTATCAGAAAATACCCTCCCTACTTACAACCCCGCGTGAAACGCTAAGCGACTGAACGCCCAACCGAGCCCTGATGACCGGCTCTAAGAATGTATATTTGGTCAGTCCTGCCTTACAGCTAAATATCACACCGCTGTATAAGTTTCAAAAAGATCAACAACACTAGAGAATTTCCTTATCTGTTATAATAGCTATCCTTCACAGGATCATATTTTTTAGGATGCATATCAAGAGCATATTGATACAGAATATTTCAACAATTATTAAAATTTGAAGTCCACGAACATCACAACACAACATGCCTATGTTGTTAACCTCCGTTAGAATATCGCACACGATTGAAACTTCATAAAAGTGATAAGTTAAGTTAATCTAATTAACAAAGATACATACATAGTATTTATGCATAAATTTTTATACATACAACTTTCATTCAGAAGTAATTTACGGCTGCTAAGGGTGAGGAACATAAACTGTGCAGGCCTAATCCCCCACCTGAACATCAAAGTCAGCCATGATAACACCAACACTGCGTGAATGCAGATGCCACGCGTAAAATCCCATGCAATCCTGTATATCTGAAGGCTTAACAAATCGCCTGTGAATGATCAGGCGAAGCATGTCTGACACGCACTACGGAGCCCCTGGAGCTCAGATAAAATGCTGCAGCATCACCACAGCGCCTCTACAGCAGCAGCCGAGGGCATGAGGCATGCCTAAATGATCGCTTTGTTTTACTTAATAACAAACCTGCGTTAGGTGAGTTTGAACAGAAAAACGCAGAACCTAGTGATAGAAAGGTTCAAATTTGGGATGGATAAAAGGTTGAGAGGGTTGCTTTTTAATTCTCGACACGCCCTAAATGTTTCCTCACAGAACCAGAACTCAATAGCACTATCAACTTGTATGGTGCGGTTACACTATGCCATGTGATAGTGTTTGCCACTACGTATTGAAAATACTCAGCTAAATAAACATGATACCAGTGAATATTACCTCGTCTAGTCTTCCCCGAAGCATGTGAGCTACTGTTGTTGTACTGGAGTGGAGATCTACATCTATTAATAATACAAGACACATGATTGCAGTGTTTCAGTAAGTAAATATAAATTGAAAATGGTTAGTAATTCTGTCCAAACTATGCTACGTGACTGTTTTTAGAAACTTCTCAACGACTTCAAATGCGTTCATGTAGCCTTCTACCTTGCCAAAGATGGAAAGCCTGGACTAATAACACTGGAGTCGTTTGAAGTTTTAAAACATTCCTCACAAAATGAAACCTACGCACCAACTACTTTGAGGAAACAAATATTACGGCACATCTGTATCGTAACCGAGTTAATCCGTCATATTTGGGCGGCTTTTATACAAGAGTAGGCTCGAAATTGGCACAGAATCAGATACGACGGATAAGGCAAGTCCCAGAAATGACGTCCAGTTCTCAAGGTCTACCAAAGAGGATTACACTTAGACTGCACACACATTTTCATACATTCAAACATATACGGACACAACACCAGATTTACCTAGAAAGCCTTCAAATTTGTTTAACCAAGAAGTCCGTTCGGTTTTCACCTATGCCATACTTAAATTAAAACCGCACGGATTTATTGGCAAACCCATTACAACTATATTTTAAGCAAACTACTTCATTAAAGGGTAATATTTTTCAGTCATCCTTGCTGTAATATGGAACTGAAACTTTGATCTGAGAAGTAAAGATTTTTTTATGATCTCGAGTCGTGATGTTGAGAGGCCAACATAGATGATGCAGTTAGGGTAAGGTAGAATGCTCAGCAGTTAAACAAATGACATGGAACGAATGACCACAAAAATAAATGATCGGATAACTAAACAATTTGTTACAGACACATAGGAGCGTAATGGTACCGAAATTTCAACCATAACTGAGAGCAACTTACTACCAATATTTATACGTAGAAGTTGTCCTCCATCCATGTTCCACATGGTTCCTTAAGAAGAGGTTGTAAATGCTGCGAGTTTCGCCCATACAGTAGGGCAATAGAAACTCTACTGCCCCACTAGAACATTGAGTTTTCCGCATTGGCTTCTCATACTAACAACAAGGGAAACACTGCAAAGCACGAGACACTTCTTCAACGTGTTCGAGCTTACGTGTGCGACCTAATCTATGTCCTGTGATGCAGTGAAAACTCTTGCTTCCTCTGATAGTTTTTCTCGATTATTCTTGTTCCTTTTATGAGCTACTGTACTAGCAGTACACGTTATACCGAAAATTAACTCTTCTATTTCTGTCATTACAATAAGAGTACAAGAATATGATAAGACACGTTCACCTAACGTAATATTAATGAAGTCAATGATTCAATATTTGTGTTTCACATCTAGTCAAGTCATAGCGGCGAAAGAGAACTACGTGACACAACTGCTTAAGGATTATAAGGCATGCCATGGAATGCTACAATTAGGATATGATACTGTGATTCACCCGAAATGGAAAGTCTAGGAGGGAGAAACAAGACCATCTTTATTACAAGCGTGGGTATACAACGCAATTGAAGTTAACAAACTGAGCGCTCGAACTTCGCTAGTGCCTAAAGCCTATCGGTCAAATTTTCGATAATGTACAACAATATCAGTCATGAAGCGCTAGGTTTTATGATGTTAGTACATTCCAGTTGAGGTCCATTCATGAATTAATCAAACCACGATAGATGCGCACATTACTCTATGCTAACAAAAAAAGGTGTGCACAGAAGTTGCACAAAATAAAACAAAACAGTGAAGAGAGAATGGGACAGTAAATTAACAAAGGCATTCGAGCAATGGACTGCTTCAAATGCTATTTCACTCTCACCCTTGAAAAAGTGATAATAGGAAAAAACGGAAAAATTCATAAATGACTAAAACTTAAAAGTAGAGCACAACATATTCTCACATTGAAACGTAATGAGCGTCGCTCTAAACGTGATTGTAGAGCGCGATCTTAAGCTCACGCAAACGTAGTCGACACTTCAAACACATTCCATTGAATTTCAGTTGGAAATAATATATTTAATAAAAAACTACCAGGCAGACGCCAAAAACACGAAAAGCGGTAAAATGCAGAACGCCTGATTACAGCCCAGTTATAAGGCAGACTCACCGTTGAAGCACAGTTGTCGTACAAAACATTCTACGATAAAACGCTGATAGTATGAATGAACAAAGGCTAATGTTACATTTCTTGAAGTGTGCATTGATAAGTCCATATGAAGCAAAAAAGACGTTATGCTTAATGATACACCGTTGAAAATAGAAGCAGCCTTTGTACGAGGGGTGTTTGCAATTAAATTAATTCCCATTATTACGCTTGTATAAGAATGCACAACGAGTACCATATAATGAGATATTTCAGTCAATTTTAATCACTGTACAAAAATAAATCAATATTCACCCTAACTGCAACCTGGCAGATGGATGTATACCCCTTATGCTTACAGAGATCCTTATATTAATTTCCACATACTTGAATCATTCCCTTTCAGCCTTATGAACATAAAAATTACTAATAACCTGAACAAGAGATTGCTCAATTTCTATAGGAGAATGCTTAATTACGAAAATCATTTTCTACGTTTGAATGTTAATTTCTATCTTTCTCACAGAAGAATAGGTTTGCAAGCCATCGAGCAAGGCGTGAATCAAAGAAATGAACACAAATGAACACACCGGTAACTACAACACTCGTGCAAGAGGTAGGCCTCAGTCTACCTGAGAACGAAAAAAGAAGAGTACCAAAGACAGACCAAGTCGTTCCAAACCTTCAAACCTCCAAGGTACACTGCATGTTCCAGCACAGCTGGTTGATATTTCTTCTCAGGAGTTCATCATGTAGAAAATATCTTATCAGATAGTTAGAATACAAGTAAAAGATAACTATGCCTGACCAAGTACATATGGCAAGTGCATACGAAGTATACAGTGCACACCTAATAGAACGAGGTCATGCAATTTTCAGCAAAAAAATTAGAGAATATTCAAATGAATCGGGGCTAGAATACAGCTAGCACGTTTACAGCTTATATAGAACAAAGACTACAATTAAAGAGTTGCTAAATGCAGCCTGTGCGATATGGTCAAAGTTGAAAACAACTGCCCAATTAAAGTGCAGGTACGATGACGTTTCAACGAAAAAAAGTGAGAAAAGACATCTTTTCCATGAAGAACTGCGAGTAGCCATACTAGTTTCTCACACTTTGGAATTTTCGAGAAAAAGAACCGCTTCTTATTTTTCCTTACTTTTAATATCATCCGCTTAAAATGTTAGTTTTTGACTTGAAAGCATTTTAATTTTTGTAGGCACAGGCCGATATCTCAACTGAAACTGTTAAAAAAACCAAGCTTATTTGTACACCTGTGCTGAGTAAATTGCTTGACTGACCTGTAGAGACGTGGTAAGTTCTGTCAGT
Organism: Trinorchestia longiramus; assembly: GCA_006783055.1. Lineage (NCBI taxonomy): Eukaryota > Metazoa > Arthropoda > Malacostraca > Amphipoda > Talitridae > Trinorchestia > Trinorchestia longiramus. The sequence goes on from VCRD01002150.1 coordinate 29,867, forward strand.
TCCAGTGCAGGAAAAGTGTGAAGCATCAGAGGTCATTTCCAGCATGCCTTGAGGAAGCCGATGACTTCAAGCGTGTTATACTGAAGCTACGCTGTCAGAGATCAGAAACTGTGCATCACTCGTAGCAAAACTAATAAAAATTGCAATATTCACACAACATCCAGCACTGCGACTCTAGAAAAAAGTAAATTTAAAGTCACACACAGGCTTAGCAAAAGGCGTTTTGTTGCATTAATGCCATAAAATGACATGGATGTCCAAGTCGAGATAGGAAAAAGTAGCATAACATTACGGGTGTTAAAATAACTCCCTAATGTAACCCCAATCCCTCATGCAGCTGTAACTCACCATGTTCTCTAGAGTCATAATAAAGAGCGTTGTCTGTTCGATGCCAAATCCAAACCGTGCCTACTGTTTAATAAACAATTGACGCCCTTCGAAGCATGTCTGTGCCTCTTAATCAACTAGAAATTATTCCTCAATTTTATGATTCTTTATTAGCTAAAGGACGCTTGTTTTATGAGCATAATTAGTGAAGCTATTTCAACCATTTCAACTAAAAATATATCATAGGATTTATTATTTCAGATTCTGCAGGCACTTCCAACAGTAAAGGCTGGGAAACTGCTCAATGTTTGGAACGAATATTTGTCTTTCTTAGTTGAAAATTTGATTTTTGCGTTTGAAATGCATTTAAATGTACTGTGCATTTGAATGCATCATGCGTTTGAAACTACAAAGAATAAAATCATTGAAAAATCAGTGGTAGTATGAATAATACACTAGGTCATTGCAGGCCAGGTCTATACGAGCATAACCAACCACTCACGTTCAGGTAGGCCTGTCAAGCACGCTTGAACATTCGCTCCTGACAGGCATACCTAAGCGTGTTTGAAATAAAACCTTTAAAGTTTATTAACTTGTACAGGCAAACAAGGGCAAGAATGGTATTTGATAAATCTTTTAAGAGCACCTCTTCAGGCTTACCCACAAATGTATGTTCATAAATACAGCCATCAGGTATACTCGGCACATGTTCCTGTTCAGGTTTATGTTGAACGTGCGTGACCGACTTAAAACTACTTGCATAGACGATGTGATGGACACAGCGTGTCTCAAGGCTCAACATTAGGCCAAAAGAATAAGTTCATTTAACTAGAATAATCACAACACAACAACTTAAAGCCAAGAGCGAAGTAGAAAAATAGAGACTGTATTATACTAATAAGAATGAGCGCCGGTCAGAAACGAAATGATGGCGCTGCAGACTCAAGATGAACAGATCAACTAAAAATTCATTCAGTATTTCGATGGTTACAAGTGCATCATTATCATTGCTTACCATGATCACTATCGACCTCAACCAACAAGACAAATGATTATGTACAGAGTTGCTGTTTCACGTAAATACATCGTAAACTAAAGCAGAAGAGCAATTACCACTCACTAATCATAAAAATGACAACATATGAGAGGCGTTAGGAAGGATTTGTCATTAACACAAAACAAGCTGAGTTTTCTTAGAAAATAAAAGTATTGTATGAGACCAGACACCAGAAGGACGGAAGCAGACAAGCGACTTGGATAAAGCGTATTTACAAGTACATGGTAAACAAAATTAATTGAAGGCCGCGAGACTGTGCATAGCGGGCAACACGTACAATTAAAGGACGATGCAATTGACAAATTAATGCCACATATACATAGCGAATTCAGCGATCGAGCTCAAGGCTTGCGTTGTATTAAAGTCAAAGAGTAGACCGCACAATAAGCAGAAAGATAAAATAAATAACTCGACACAACACCGAGAGACGTCATACAATAACTAGAAGAATAGCACAATTAAAGCAATACAAAAAATAAGCTGGAGTTGATTGTGCTAATTCATAGTTTGCATTCACAAACCATCAGTAAACGTAACCAAGAATTACATGGTCAATGGGTGACAACAGGGATTTTAAAAATGAAACTGAATAGACTGCCAACCACCATTAACATTGAAAGCTTACTAGTCAAACAATAAATCTCCATTGACAAAAACATCACAGTCTTTAACGGCAAAAAATCAACGGAAAAATGATTACATATAGGACAAAATATCAGGCAGTAGACGAACATTACAATTAGAAGCATCCATTCAAAGTCTAAAAGTTTATTCACCTGAAAGGACTACAACAAGTTGACTTGAATTTTCTTTACCAGAATTAAGTGAGAAAATCTGATCACTGCGAGGTAACACCTAGACATTGACGAGGCGAGTACAGTCGGGCCTCCGATCATGACTGGGTATAGTGCTGCAATTGATCAGGTCTTAAACCTACAATTCATATGTTTTCAATATAATATGCTGTGCAAGAACCGAGGAATCAATAAACTGCGAGGTAAAGAGTTTTATAAATTAACACTTGAATTTTTCCAAAGCGTTCAAGCGAGAAGATCGTTAATTTGTGTCCAGATTTCTTAAAATGAGGGACAGCAAGTTGAGTGAATTAAAAACGATAAATACACTACGAATGAGCTCAAATAATTCATGTAAATTAATTCAATCAATCAAACTTGAAAAGCTTTAAGAAATTAGAAAATCCTTTTTATACACCACGTGACTTCATTAATTTTGAACTAACTACGAGCGCCATGGACGCAGCACTGCTCGTATAGAGGTACACGCACCAAACTGTAGGTAAGTTACACACGAAATATAAATAAAAACAGGTTCTAGACAGCCTGCAACAGCATGGAAAAAACAATCAAATAATATAGGCAGCGCAGTAAAATGAAAAACGATGGCAGCATGATTTGCACTTTGTTCACCCTAATCACATTAATTGAGAAAAGCCAATAAGTTTTTTAAAACAGATATCGTTGCGACATAAAAGTACAAGCATATTAACTCTCATTTTTAAAAATAAGCTTATGGAAACCATCTGTGAAGAAAATTTACTACTATGAGAAACCTCGCGAACGATAGCGCCTGATGACAGTTTCTAAGTTAAATTTGGAGCCAGCTTTCGATTGTCACATTTCGATGGCACACTGCTAAAAATGTGGCGTCACAACCGTTCATACATACGAAAGCTTCAGAAGTCAGCAATAAAGTAGACTAGGCTGAATGATGGATATGAAATTCTGATCTGATAGACGAGATCTACAGATGAGATATACTTAACAAAAAGGAAAATGTTAGTAAAACTCTCTACGCTAGCGCAAAGATTTCCCGCGTTCTAATGACTTTTATTTGACAAACAGTGTACCGTACCAAAATTTTCAGGGATAAGGCACAGTTGAAATCGGAATGACACAGATGTCCTCTACGTGATACACGAGTCCTAGTCCGGGGTCAGGACGGACTTGTGCCTCAAGAAGCGAGTACGAGTTTCTGAATAACTGTTCTTCGATGTGCAAGTCAGCGAGGAACAAATTATCGAATTAGTCGGCCAAGAACATGTAAAAACACCAGCAAAGGAGTCTCAGAAGGAAATATTTCCCAAATAATAAAATAGGCAACATCTGAACCTGAAGCAATATTACTCAATTTGAATTTACTTGCAGTTTCGACTGCTATGACTGCTATCTTAGCTCTAGTTCCGTCTTTATTTGATACATATCTGAAAAAAGGTTTAATTCCTTTATTTCTCAAGACAGCATCACCGGATTGATCGCAGTAAAACAAAGCTTCAGAAAAAGATAAGTTCAACCTAAAACATATAGTTCAAGGATGAAAGTGTAATTTTCTGCAAATATAGCGACGGAAAAACGAGTAAAATCAGCGATAGAAATTAGCTGTTACGAAATTTGAGTTATATTTACTGCTATAAGTTATATAAACGCGTTAATCTTCACGTCCATATCCAGGTATTAAATTTAACAACAGCGATGCTACAAAGCGACCGACTCTCATTGTTACGTTTATTCTTAAAGTGACTGTCAAAATAAATGAGCAACAACGAGGAAGATTTAAAAAATTCCTCCGTACAGATTCGTGAAATTTGGTATTTTGGATATAAATTCCATTCCGTTAGCCTCACTATTTCGGAAACAGGTAATAACCTCAGAAGAGGGTGTTTTTTAAACTCAAGTTTACTTTTCCGAAAGGTGCCTGCTGCCTGGAATATTTCACTGTCAACAAGATTACTTGATGAGTAAAACAGCGCGGTACTCGCATCGTACTGATGCGGTAGGATATTTGAATCAGCTCACAGCATCGCCTCTCTCTCCTCACTCGAGTTGCATCAAAAGCCAACACGAAAACACAATGCACACAGATCTATACAGTGACTCGCGAATTCATAACTTAAATATACAAACAAATAGAATTTTATTTAACATAGCAGCATTAAAATTTTATACCTTTGTTATTTGTGCAGGAAATTTGCAAAAGGGGAGTCAATAGATGGAATAGTTTTAGTTTGTAATGAAAATATAAATTTAGCTCAACGTAATAGTCCAATTATTTAATTCAACATTGGACACCAAGTGCTGCTAGTCGGACTTTTATCTACCGATAATTAACTACAGTATACAAAATAATGTATCTTTCGCTTAGCTCATCAAAAATTGATTGTTTCAAGTTATTTCATTATTTCTCTTCGTTTTCCTAATTGAAAACGTTGCTAACTCGCAATTCTTCATTTTGAATTAGATTCATCGTCGATGGAAGAAAATAAGAGGCAGTTAAGAAAGAATTCATATACAGCATGAAAATAATTAGCTTACTAAGTAAACACTTTGCTTCGTCAAAATAAACTTTTGTAAATATCGTTATGAATAAAAGCGTGATCTTGGAATCCGACTTCTGAAATTTCAATGCAGTGTATAAGACGATTTATCCCAGTATAAGACCAGTTTTGTGCACACGAGTGCAAGCGATGCAGTGACGGCTGTGGGTTCACGGCGAGGAAAACAAAACGGAAATGGGAATTCAGAAGCAGTAATTAAAAATTCTGGCTTAAGAGCACTTGCTTAGATCGAATGGAATGCAATTTAATGGTAAAATATTTTCTCTCTTGAAAACACCTCGATTCCAAATCCTTCGCTCAAAAATATTTAGATTAATAAGATAGGTGAACAGAGAAGAAACTTATGAAATGACGTCTCAAGTCTAGCAACGTGCTCTCACGTCACAAGTTCCTTGCACAAATTTACACCAAGAAAAAATATTGGCCGCTCTATTTGTCACTCGTCAAAAACGATGTAACGCTACGTCATAAAACTATGAGTGTTCCAATGAGGCACAGCACAGGGAAGGTCTATATCTCCTCCCATCATTGGCGTGACGCGTTCAATCTCAAAGTCTCGAAAAATCACAAGGCCACACATGTCGATGCAAGTGTACACTAAGTAGCACTAAGTTTTTAATATCCTTGTTTGCTATTATGGCTGTTTGACAGTTCAACATATTCTTAGCTCAGAAGCTATACGTATGATATTATACGCCATATAAGCTATGCACTGTGGTTCATATTCAACATTCATCACACAAGAACGTATGTACAATTAAACTCTTATTTTCAGCAGTAACAGTTCTATAAGTCATCACAGTACAGCGATTAAGGCCTGACTCTTTTGTTTTCACTTAGCTCAAAGGCAACAGGTTTAGCTCTAAAAATGACGCGTCCCTGGCTTCTCTAAATAATAGACGCACTATCTAAATGAAAACTTTCCCACTACTGCTACTTCTTAATGAAAAACTATTATTTTCTTTCCAGTTCCGTGCGCTCCTGCAAGATCTCCAATTCACGCAGCAAATGGATTGATAAAATTCATCTTATTAACAGAAATAGGAATTAGAAATGCGCATAGTTTTTAACATGAACATTGGATGCCCGGCATTAGCACAATAAACGTGTTATTTGCCGGGGTGACTGTACACTCCCGCCGGGGTGACGAGGTTGCTGATGTGGACGCCGCCTACAAAAGCACAACTCTACACGTCGACGGTCGAAGGAGGTTGCGGATGGACGGTGGTTAGCGGAATACCAGCGGCAGGATCGCCCGCTTTCTTGCGCTTCCTCCCGCTGTTCGATGCCCCATTCACGACCTGGTTGATGGAGTTGGACACAAGACCTGCAGCTGCAGCGGCCGCTGTCGCACTTGGGTTGTCGGCGTCGGTATTTGAGTAGCCTACACCAGGCGTACTCGACGCATGGCCCGTGGTTGTGGTTGTATTTGTGGCGTGCGCTGCAGGTGCGGTTTGGTGGCGGTTTGCTCGAGGTTGCACCGGTATCGGGTTTGGTCTCATGATCTTGCCACTCGTAATCAAGCGACCGAAGCCTTCCTGGTGAGCGAATGCGTAACCCGAGCGCACTGACCGCCGGGATCTGGAGCAATTACATCACAGGATATTTACAGTTTTTGGAGCTGTTACGTTGCAGAATTAATAATGTGCAGCCTAATTTTCATCGTTTTTACTGGTAAATTTTGGCTCAAGCGGAAAGCTATGTAATTATAAAAAAGAAATGCCTTACACAACTGAGGAACTGTTGAGCTGCATTCATTGGTAACACTATTCGAGTATAATGACAAGAAGATATTTGAAAATTATAATAATAATAATGAATAAAGTACTTACGAACTAATTTGAATATTTTTTACATTTTTATTGACCTTGCAAATCCCCAAAATTAAAGGAAGTCTTATAGTAGCAAAGATAAAAATGATAACAACCCTACTCTCCTCGTTTCCTCATATCAAGAGTGTTTCTCAAATTCCCATTAAACAGTAAAATATTAGTTTAATAAAATACAAAGAATGTAGCTGACCTTCTGGCCGATGGCGTCCTGTGCATGGTGCGGTGTGAGCGCTTGCTGGCGAGCTTGGCTTCCAGTCTCTGCTTGTATCGCACCTTGTCTGCGAGCGTGGGGTGCACGTCCACCCAGTAGAACCTCCACGCCACCACCGGCACCATCAGCACCACCAGCGTCAGCATACACGTGAAGTAGAACAGAGGTTCCTTCAGCGTCTGTACAGTCACAGTGATTAACACTTGTTCTCAAGGTTTGCTTTCCAGCTTGAAAGTCAAGAAAAACTGATGGCTTTGTAAACAACAGAGAAAGGTACTCCATGCGGTCGGAAGCAGTTGGTGCGCAGTCTGGCAACATTCGGGTATTAATGTTTCAGAAAACACTTGGGTAATAGCCCCTCTGCATTTGTTTCTTATACTTTAAAAAAAATAAAATGTATAACATGAAAAAAATACTCTATAAGTTAAATTTTTGAAATAAATTTTCACTCTGTACAAACCGTATCCGACCAACGTCAAAATTTGTATGCACCAACTGTTTCTGACCAGAGGGAGTGGCAGATATTACAACAGCACGGAAAATGCAAATACACCGAAAGATATGTCGTACAATGAGGGACAATTCAATGATAAATTCTCGACGTTTGTAATCTTGCATTGATGAAACACAGCGAGTTTCATTAAAGCTCTAGTGGAGTCATTCCTTCCTTATTTCTTTCCATCATACACTAAAGCTAAATCAAACAATAGCCGAATTGTTTTTATGTGCACTTGGAGTCCCTGCCATTATTCGTCAGTAAGGAACAATAATTATTGTTTTAAGGTAATCAATAAGTTTTTGTGTCTATTTAGAATGTGAGGTTCAGAACCCACTTCACGACTCCTCACTTCATCCCTCCATTTCTTGATGTACATACCTCCTCCTCCTCCTCCTCCTCCTCCTCCTCCTCCTCCTATTGTTGCTCTTAAACACAGTTTGAAATTTTTAGCTGGCATATTCAAAATGAGGCTTAGAGTAGGGTACAATTAAGAAAATAAACGAAGAAAGCTAGTACTGATATGGCAACACAAAAATGAAACGCTAAACTTTGAAAGTCTGAATACCATATGCTTGATTAATCCCAGTTGAGTAGTTCACCTGAAATACAGCCACACAAGTGTTGTGGCTCTGAGAGCAGAGAGCAAGTGAAGGTTTCAAAAAGAGAAGTAGTTCTCTCTGGTGTCCTGGTATTGACCTTACTTCTTCATCCACTCCGTAGTGCTTATGAATAATTGCCATCTCGAAATCGTGAAGGTTCAAGTCAACAACACATTTACGCAGGCGTTTTTAAAACTGTCGTTCCATAAACAAAAGTGTACCATCACACGCAAATCATTGAATACATGTTTTCATTTTAGAACATTTCCGGTTGTAGCTCGGCAGCTGAGGTGCTCACGGTGTGACTGGTCAGCTGATTTTGTGTTTCAGCGTTCAGACGAGTCAAAATAATGTTTTTTCCATCATGCTACCTACATTATAGGTTGTGATTTTTTTAATAAAAGTCAATTTATTATATGATGAAGGTAAGCCAATATTCATCAGCAAAAAAACTAACTTCCCTTCTCCAAACAAAATTTAATAAGTTCAAGCTACTGATTGTCATCCCACTTAAGTGAAGAAAGAAAGAATTTCTCACATGTTTCCCACACTCGCCTGGAAGTGGGTGACGAGAGTCTACAATGAATCTTCTTCTTTAGTGAATATTCTAAAATACTGTGCATTGCTGCTTTCTACAGGTAAGTTTGTCACTCACCTTAGCTAGAGCACCGACGTAATCTCCTCCCAAGACGTAATTGGAGAAGAACTGGGCGATGAGGTACATCACCAATGAGCCCCAGATAGTAACGTGGTTGAACACTGTCCAGTATGCCGTGTCCAGACAGATCTGGGTCGTAAAATAACCATGTATCAGGTATTAAGGTGAACCAGGTATTAAGGCAAAAACGCGCTAGGTATTGAGGTTACTATGAGTAAGAGTTACAAGACTACCACGTGCCAAGCATACCCCATGTCGAGTAAAGTTACCATGCCAGATGTTTTGCGAGTCGTACAAGTATTGTGTACCAAAACTATTTATGCGTACCGCGAGTCATATTTCAATTGTGCACTAAGAACTATTCAACTATCGTGTACCTAGGGTTATATAATTATTGTTACTCTCAACGAATGATGATTCATGATCAAGCCAGGGATTTGGCGCATGTAACATCAGGAGATATTTCCTTGGAAAATGTTACATTTTCGACCTGTTCCTCTTCATTCGTTAAATCACATGTTATAATTGTTGTGTGTTTTTTCTTTTCTTTATTTCTCTTTAGCTACTAGACAAAGGTTCGAATAAATTTAATGAGGTATATCAGAGCTTTCTTTGTTTTCCATGCATCTTTCGTCATTATTTACATACATATTTAATACTACATGAGGAATAATTTTTTAAACTTGTATATATAATAATTTTTTTTGTGTACTGGCAGTAACATCACTTTAAGATGTTGGAGTTAAGAATTAAAAACCCGATGACACATAGTGTGAATTTACACTGTACTTTATGATAGGTTAGAATGAAGTTTATTTTGTTTCTTTACCTGGACGGTGACGACCAGTACGAGGATGGAGGCAACCACGGTGCCAAAAAGCTGGTGGTCCACCATGCCGCGTCCCTGCTGGTCCACAGCCGTGTAGTACGCGCCTGTAGTGATCATGTGCTCAGTCACGGTAATGATGTCAACATTCCTAATCTATTAACTTTATTTTTACAGTTCTTTCAAGTAAAAATATATAACCTAGTGCAGTCCTCTGTTAAATTGTTTAGTTTGAAAGTAATACAAATTATACACCAGATTCGTTAACCTGAATAATGGCGTTGAGAGCGCACTAAGCTAGGTTTGTCGAAATTTCTTCATTCTTAAGCTATCCTAGTAGAATGTATGATGAAACCCTACAGTTCCTTCTTAACAAGCGACGGCACCAAAGAAAGGCACACGGAATACACGCTTTCAGCAGGGAAGTTCCAAGTATAACTCGTGTGGTAGGAAGTAGAAGGAAGTTTTCGACGGAAATTCACGGATCATTACCGCACGGAATATCTCATTACTACCAGTACAATTTTGAGGTACAAACTTCGCCCAATGCGTACTTAATGGGTAATGACGAGTTATTGTAGTAAAAAAATCTGAAAATGTTAAATAATTTTGGGTACCCTATCAGAGAAGAGTCGCAAGAGAAAAAACACATCTGTTAGTGAAAAATGAGTATCTTCCCCTAAAAATATTTTACCAGAACAAACTTACCAAAACCTTGAAAAATACTGATAGAATATTAGGCATAATTTTAAAAGATATAATATAACAAGCGTGATTACATCTAAACTGGGCCAAAGAATACCTTGTGTCATTGTTTTAGGCCAAAATCAGCACTCAAACTGTGGTTTATGGGCAAACTTGAGCATTATTTATAATAAAATAAAATTTAACTCATTCGTATCAGAGGAAACCATGCAAGCACAAGCAATAAAAAATTCGATGCAAAATAGTAGCTTTGCAGAAGAACAGTCGCGTGAAGTAAAAAACAATAAAAAGGAGGCACGAACACATCACATAAGCTTAGCAATTATAAAGTAAGTTCACATTGCACACAGAAATAGATAAATGAAAATTGAGAATTTCTCAGTGCACATTGTGGATTGTCTCATGAACAATACAAGAATTAACATCCAACAGTACAGTAAGACTCAGCTTACTTCACCGGCAGTATGAGGGCAAACCAGTGCTTTCAAATCAATGAACAATGCCATTTATATATAATTGAGTAACACGGGTGTGTTGCATGCAATCACACTGGATGTGCAATGTTATTTGTATCGAAAAGCGCTTCGACTAATGCAGGTTACCCTTTAATAAAATTTGAACTAAGAGAACAGTCAACAAGCGCCCTGATCAAACAAGTTTATGAAAATAAAACATGGCCCGCCCCTTCCCAAAAATATTCTCAAAAAAAGAACGAGATATGAAAAAACCCTCAACTTTTAAATAAAGTCCAAGACATTTTCACAATCAGCGTTGTGGATTCTACGATATGTATCTCACGATACGTATGAGCTACATGACGTCCCTTAGGGAGACCAATGTTAAAAGCACCAATACCACACATTCCTTGATAAAACTCACGAATTGGACCTACTCACAAGGAGCACTAAGTGACCAAGATACGCAAGTACAGGGGGCAAGAATGTCTTCAGGTTATGATCAAAGGCAGATTGTCGACTCCTGCAGTGACGCAAGACTACATTACTCAAGAATTGGTAATGTCCGGCTAGTAACACATTACTAAATACAATGTAAACTCTCCATCCCATTAACATCTAATCAAGCAAAAGTAAAATTGATTAGGATTAGTTTACTCTGTAAATCAGCCGTGCAACACCAGAGATAACTAAGTGCTGAAACATGAAAAAATACCTCGTATTGGAATAACAAATTACGAAAAGATACCAACCGCAAGCATTTCTCAACAGGTGTTTTGGTCGCCGGGTGAGATAGGGATTCGCCCTGGAATGAGTGTGTTTACCAGCCTCAGCTGTTGCAAAACGCTGCTCTGCATGAGCTCTAATTTGTAAGTAGTCAGACGTGTGATGTACAAACAAAAATAACAGACGAGCTTTCCACTCACCTGCTACGGGTTCGCAGGCATCGGCTGCCTACACGTCCAATAAAGCAGTGAGATGCTGCTGTACTGTCTCTAATGAGAACGCTACCATAGCCTGCCTTGCTCACTGATTTGACGAGTGTTTTAATGTCAGTGGCAAGTTAACGCAGGCCAGAGGTAGAGTTTATATTGTATAGGATTGTGACGCTATTGGTCGTGAAGTAACGTTTGTACTTGAACTATGCGTAGAAAAAACGAAAATAATCATGTTTTAAATGTGTATCAGCAGTCAATAATTCAACCTGCCAGTGAGAGAGTTTAACTTCCTGAAGGTGGCAACAAATGAACTTTTGACGATATAACTCCAATAATTTACTGGCGGAGAATAAATAAGCAGAGTTATCTCTCAAGTATTGTTAAGATGACAGGACTTCAAGGCCAGCAGTGCAATACGATCGCCTCTCAAAAACAAGACAGTGGAATGCCGACGACAGGGCTGCACCGTTTGCAATGTCTCAGAAGCCATTTTGTTCTTCTTTTTGATTTATCGTGCCAGTTACGAGAAATAACTAATACGTGTACGATTAAAATAAACTGCCTCATTAGTCCCAGATAAAGTTATCGGGAAAAATTTTACATTACAAAAACGTAAGCACAATAAAAAACGTCTCTTACGAAGACAAAGAGTGACCTCAAATTAAGAAGCAAATAACGTAACCATAAACAGAGTGCAAGCTGACTACAAAAAGAGCAGCTCTCGGACCAAGGATAGAACCACGATAGGCAAAAATGCATTTAGCATGTGACAGTACGAAGGATTTTGAAACAAACGTTTTCTTAATTAATTAAACTAGCTACTTCATTACAAAAAGTTATGAGGGTTTTTAAGTACAGGCACAGAAAAGAAAACGTTGGAAGCGTCGAGAGCTAATTTATAACTAAAACCAAAAGAAGTACAAAGTTACTACGATACAAAATATCGAAACAACTATTTCTAGATGCAGCTTTAAGAAAAGATGCGGAGAAAAGTATTAGTACAATATCACTAACGCATTATTATTGAAATAAAAGCCATTTCTCAACGACATAACAAAAATACCACAAAAAGTCATAAACGATGCCACAACAAAAAAAGACCATCAAGAAATACTGCAGTTCTCTAACGTGCTCAAATTGAAAAAACTTTTCCCATGTCAATTTAAAATCTTGGTAGGAAAGCCTAAATCTATAAATTAGAGTTCCTATAATAGGATTGTTCATTTCCTCCGGTCAAGTAGGAGTTGAAAAGTTGAGCATTTAAAGTTGACATCAAGTCGTATACAAATTTAATTCACATCTCGAGGGTTCTAACGTTCTTACATGCTCAGTTCTTGAAGACACGAAATTAGAAAGATGGTCAAATTCAAAACCCCTTCAGAAAACGTGACTTTGAGTATTGAATGCTTGTAAAATCTTTACTAAACTTATAAAAACATTACAACCATAAATTCTTTACTTTATTGAGGAATTTGCCAACACAGTGACAATGACTCAAAAACAAATATTAACCTTGCAAGCTATAAAAAACATCTTCAGAAAGTTTCGCTGAGACTTCATTTCTCCATCGTATATTGACGACCTGTAGAACAGGAGTTGTTGAACTTGAATTGCTTATTTATGTTGTGTGGCTGCTCAAAATTAAAATCTGGGAATTACCAACGCTATCTACATGCCATATATTGTAGTTAAAGAACCCCTAATGAAGGCAGAATCAGTGTCTCAATAGGCAGAGAGATTTGCGAAAACAAGCTCAGTAATTTTACGTAAACAGGACACAAGCTGCTTCACCGTCATCGAAGAATCCCCTAGGATACTGAGCACAGGGAAGACCCAGTGCACTGTTAAATAGTTGCGTACAACCTACAATTGAATTAACAGTTTTCGACAAAAGTGTCACTCTCTCAGACATTCTAGCGCAATTTCTCCAGAAGTTCATATGAGAACTACGGCACTATGGATATGAGAACCTTCGTACAGATCCTTAGCGTGAAAAACACTTCTCTAAAGGCTAGTAAACCACAACCCTAAGGGCTAAAGAATCGTCGCACTAAGAACTACAGAACCACTGCACTAAGGACTAGAGAACCATTATATCGAAGATTAGAGAACGATTGACTTCTGCACTATGAGTTAGTAAGCTACTAGACAAGGGTTAGCGAACTACTGTATTAAAGGCATAGAGAACCATGTTACTAATGAGTTAGAGAACCACAGCAATGGCAGCCAACATGAGGCAGAAGGCCATGCAAAGGGAGGGCGAGGAGTTGCACAGTCGGACAACTCACCGTACGGGATGAAGAAGAGCACTCCGGACGCTACAAAACCGTGAAAAGCAGAGCGCAAGAACTCAAACTTGTTGAAGAGCTTGTTGTGCACTCCTGGCGTGTAGAGTTTGGGATACGCCATGCTGTTGCGAGCGTTAACATCTTGATCGAAAACTCCCAGTGCCAAAACAGGCATGGACGTGTAGAAGAGGTTATACACGGCTATGAACATGGGGTCGAATACGGTCTGGTGGGTGAACAAAATAACCCCAGTGAACGAACACGTTTTCATACTAGGACAGTCATGTGTTCTAGCGAGACTTCATCATCTTCCAACACCAGGGAAACATCAATCTACGATGGTGGTGATGAAGTCTCACTAGGATAAGGAAAAGAAGTTATACGTAACACACTCTCATCCTGAAAAAAAAATTGAATATGGTAAGGCTGATCGACGGTGCGGTGCCCAGGTGTCTGCAGAACAGGGCGTCATCGTCAGTGGAAAACGGCATACAAATTTGCAAAATTTTTGAGGATTTTAGAAGATAAAGCAAGTGAAAACGCAAGTGAGAAAATTCATGAAAAACTCCGCTCTTTTCTTTACTTACAATGACTCGATCATGGTAATGAGTCAAGGAAACTTTAACAGTTTTCTATGTTGGTAGACAATTTGAGGATCTAGTGAAAAACAAATAAGAAACCTTGTTGTGCTGCAGTTTTCCACATCAAAGAGCGACCCGACATTCAGATAGTATAATGCATCACCGCTGCTCAAACTGCCTGCCAATGATCACAGTCATAAGCACAACTCAACTTGTTAACCACAGTGTGGTTAACTTGTTAATGCATAAAGATTGTTGACTTTACGTACAATTCTTTTGCATTTTTGAACCTTTTCAAGGAAGATAAATCATGACTGTTTGACAGACATTCGGGCAATCCTCTACTTCTCCTCCTTAAGAGAAGACAGAGGAGTCAAAGAAGCAGAAGTACAGGCAGGCGACACGGTGTAACCACATCTATACTCATTACGGAGAGCTAACTTTGCCATTCTGCCGATGCTGGTACAGGGAGTTTGTGGGTGAGTGTGTTTGCTTCGAGTGTAATATTGCTGAAGCTGCTAGTAAAATTATAGTAATCAAATGAATTAAAGCATAAATCAACAAAAATAACAACAAAATAAAAGAAGCACGGCAATGTTAAAGTAAATAAATTATTTAAAAAAATAGATATCGCCGAAGAAAAAAGAGCCAATTGAAAAGAAACAATAAAAATATAACCCCCAAGGTAAAAATAAATTAATGAGTAATGTGAAGAAGGAATAACCTACAACTTAACGTAAACAAACACACAAATTTCAAATGCTAGAGCTTTGATCTTATAACTCATTAAACACATACAAGCCACAGGACAACATACTCTGAATTAAAAAACGGGGCACAAAAATTAAAAAATTAACTAACAAATTGGTGAGCTGAGAAATAGATGTGAGCTCTGCATCTGAATTGAGTACATTTTGACGACACAAGTGAATGGAAGCGAGTCAGTGCTACGACACACACACACTTGCAGCGCACGGCGACAGAGGGTAGAGCAGCGTACAAGAGCAGTAGTCCTGTATTGCTTCACATTAATGACATCATTAGTGTCACTTGCTACACAGAAGTACTGACATGGTACGTGTACTCCAGTTCTAGGCTTTGTATGCTGACTTGATGCTTGCTTTGTCTTTTCTCACATACATAGACAAGATACTCTCAACCAAGTGCAATACATCCGGAAAATTTATTGCTCTATTCAAAGCAGTAATTTAATTCAATGAATATGATGTTGGGCTTTCACCGTTCTAACGTGAGCGAAGTCGAATGTCCAAATTTTTTGTTGCTTCACAACAGAAAACTGAATATTTCAGATGGACACAATAAAGATTGATAAAGATTAAGTACACTGCAGGATAACTTTAGTCAAATAAGTGTCAGAAATTTTAAGAATTAAATGAACTTCAAAGTCAGTTGAACATCTACTCGTGATCACATAAGCAAAGAAAGTCTCCAAATCTGGGGATTAAACAGGAGACTAAAGAAAGCAGTGCCTTTACCGTGCTCAGGCTGCTTCCATCACTACAGGACGAGTTTCATTTACACGGTCCTGATGAGAGACTACATTTCTTCATTTCAAGATTGAAAACAACCAGTACGCGTGAAGACAACACTTCTGACGCTGAGGTGATGTATGTCACGTACGCATCTGTACACTCCGTCACCAGCAGAGGCCGTTTCAGGATATTGCAAAAACCAATGATGCACGAGATACATCAAAGAGAAATAAAGAAAAGAAAAAAACACACCAACAATAATAACATGTGTTTTAACTCAACTAAAACCATTACACTCAAATCGATCAAACAAAATCATTAAAGTAGAAACGCACACCAATTGTGATGATCCACATAATCGAACAAAAAATACAATACACACACGAGCGCAAATGCGCTCATGAATAACCGCCTGCGCATATTCATGACACGTGCGAATGTATAGAGCCTGTGTCAATGAATAGCACGCAGAAAGCATTGGATGTGCAAACTGAGAGCAAAACACGCGGGGACTCACCAAAAGGCACAAAGAACGTGACTAAAGAGGTTAAGCCGCCGTGTACGGCACTTGTCAAGAAAAGCCTCTTGTTAAAGAATCTGTTGCTGAGTCCCGGAGAGAAGAGCTTAGGGTAGCGGACGCTGTTAAAGTCATCTACGTCCTGGTCGGTGATACCGAGCCAGAGCACGGGCATCGACGTATAGAACACGTTGTATAGCGATATGAATATTGGGTCGTACACAGTCTGCACAGTTACCGTGAAACAGGTCAGGTCGAATTCTTTCTCAGTAGAGTTTCGAGATCATACAATTAGGGTTGGGCACGGACATGTACACATAGATATATAGAAGCACTGGGAGCAAGTATAACTAGCAAAACGAATGATGCCACAATGTACAACCAACAAGAGCAGAAAAGAATTAGTCACAAACAGGAAGATGTGCAACTGGGACGACTCTCATATGCAATGATAATGAACCCTCTGTCAGTGAACGAATTGGAATGCAGTTGACTCTTTCGTATGAGCAAGAAATAAGAACGCAAGACGACCCTGATACACAGCTTAATTTTAAGTACTTCGACTTAAAATCTGACTAAAGGCGGAATATATTTACTGCCAGGGTTGAGGCTGTCCTGAACCTTCGCATCTTAGAGTCCAGGATGTTAATTTTATTGTGGCACTTCGTGTCCTTCTTATACTACTAGGTTAATGTTTCTGTTTGCATGGGCAGTGTGCGTGTATAACTTTTCTATCGCGTACGGTGTGCAAGTTTTTCAAGAGCTATATTGTGCCAATTTCCTTAGTTGTGTACTGTGTGCAAACCAAAATGGGCATCTCTCAGTAACAAACCTACAGTTCTTGACAATGTTCGTTCAGAGGAAGGAAATTTGCAGCGGTTGTTTGAGAAGTACGTCCCAATCGAACATCTAATTCCCATATCAAAGGACGAAAACAGTCATAAATAGAGGCGACAATATACCACTAATACAAGCGAAATACTGCTTGCGTTAGTACTGGATATTCAGAAGCACTAATATACTGTTTTGCTGTGAGCTTTACACGTGCATAATACAATGCAGGCACGTAACACCACGTCCACAAGTGACGAATGAACGAATGTTAGTTAAAAAAAGGTTAATGTGAGACTGCGACAACCCCATAACGAACAATCAACAGGACACTCACAAATACGGAAAATTAGAATGGACCACAGAAGTAAATTAAGCTTGGCTGACAGTCTAAAAAAATGCTAGTTATACACGTTACACAAAGCTTTTGAAAGGGGAGTTTGATTTTTTGGGTTGACTCACAACATAGAATATGGTTTTTGTAGAGCACAAATTTTAAAACGAATGCAAGATTCTCGAAATCAAACCATAAAGAAGGATTTATAACGAATGGCACCCAACACATATATACTCATCCTGATTTTGTGCTGGAACTCGAAAAAGCACTTCGCTCATAAAACATACTCCCTCTGGTCGGAAAAAGTTGGTCAATATAACTTTTGACGTTGGTCGGAAACAGATGTTGCACAGGGCAAAAAAGGCTACAAATTTAACTCAAATATTATATCTTGGAGAAAAGTAAAGAAATATAGATAAAGCATTAATTTCTCGAACATTTATGTCGGAATGTTTTCCTGATTGTGCACCAACTGCTTCTGATCAAAGGGAGTATTCATCAGTATTTTATTCTACAGGAATCTGGCTAATAAATTTGGTTAATAACAGACTTATTCGAAGGAGAGGAACAGCATTACACTGTAAGAACGCTTCTACTGTCAGGAAAGCAGCTTTTCAGTATAATAAGGAGTCAGAAACATGTTTTGCCAAGTGTCCGAAAATTAAAGCAGCACCTCGCGGGGAAATAGCATTTAGATACTTGCTATTTCTTCACAAATACAGAAATGACCAGAGAACAAGTCAGAACAGCTACATAAACACTAACACCATCAGTGCCATAACGCAGCTCACCCTAGACTCGCGTCTACGGCAGATTAACTCGTACACTCACTCGTGAGTTGCCAAGGACATCCTCGTAAATTGCGAAAATTATCACTAAACTAGCGCGGTTTTCTGAGGTTGAGACTGACAGTGAATAGTCAAGGCAAAGAAAGCTTCACTGATTCGCGCTGTCCTTTGAGGATAATTTTGAGTAAAGTCCCCAGACGGCATTTTCGACTAGTGTTGCTCACATTTCTACCTCCATTAATGCCTTAGACAATATCCTCGAGATAAAGGTCAGTAATACTTTTGAATACCTGAAAAAAGCTGAATAAAATATCGGAAGCAGCTCCGCATTGGAGTAAAGCCCACATGTACTCAATGACTGCAATATCAATTCGGCCTGAAACATTACAACTCAAAACGGAAAAGATGGCAGGAAAGAAAGAGACTAATAAAATCGACTGCACGGCATCAGTCATAGAGCGGCTCAGACAACAGTGAGATACAGTACGGAAATTCATTAGAAAAAATAACGGAAAAGGTTAACAGTTGAATCACTGCATCCACAACAGGAAAAAGACCTGAAGAATAAATATGAAAAATAATTATTGAAAAAACACGATGGTTTATAATGAATACACAACTAAACACATTTTGCTTATGAAATCCTAAACGACGTTATTATCAAATGGAGATGGAGGCTTTATCAATGGAGACCCAGGAATCCGTACCAGCCTATTCTATCTATTTTAGAGAAAAAGCAGGGTAAAACAATGTTTTTTACACTAACTATAATTAGTTTTTTCGATGATAAGTTTAAATAAATATGGAGATTCATGGAGTAACTCTTCATTGATGTACGAGAGTATAATAAATTCTAGGCCCCTTGCACGTCACACAAACAACTTCTGAATCAAGTTCCGGCAGACGGCTATACGGTTAGAGACAAACCGTACGAGCATTTCTTAAATTCATGGACGTGATAACAATTCTTTCAGTAATTTTAATGCAACTGAATGGTATCTTATTGATTGCAACACCTGATGCTGGCCACTGAGCATCCAGGCATGAAGGTCTCCTGTATTCCGGCAGCCAGAACAGGCTAGCTAATTAAGCAGTCGACTATGTACAAATATAACAGAAATAATACGGCCGGCACGAAGTAGATCTTGACGGCATGGGACTTGGGCATCAACCCAAGAATGGACCAAACGGCCCGTTTCTAATGCGTTATTCTATTCTATCCAATAAATCCGCACAAATTTCTTGACTACGAAAGTACAAGCATAACATACAAAGAATATCTTGTATCGACTAAGTTTGAAACATATTCTGTCCCCACACACTAAATTATCCACCGCAACTTAAACCTCATCCAATGCATAAGTTTACTAACAACTGCCAGTTTGGTATCACAACCTGGGCACAGCAAATACGTAGTCACGTTTGAGAGATTTAACCCCTACGGTCACGGCCTAAAAATACAATAATTTTAATTGAAAAACTTTATTCATCTTCATAAACAAACCACATTGACAAAGATGAAGCAAAAAACTTCCAAAACTTTAATAATTTGTCCAAAATTGCATGTCCAATATGTTGTACATCATGATTCGAAGTGAAATCCTTTTTTAGCATTTTGAAGGGTGTCCAATACACTGAACCAGGGGACTGAAGGGGTTAAGCTGTCAAGACAAGCAATAGTCTTATATGAAGATTTTATCAAGTTATGAGTGAGGCTCACCTGTGCTGAGAAACCCACGAAGAAGGCGAACCAAAAATGGCAGAGCGTGAAGGCAAAATTCTTGTAGAAGAAATATCTGAAAGAGAAAGAAAAATTCAATAGGAGGAAAAGGTTAATAAAACTTTTGAGTCCCATGAGCATAATAGATGAACTACTGAAGAAAAGAATAAATACAAAAAGAAGGTCACGTGGGTTGTCAAGAAATTCTAGTGAGAAATAATTAACGCCACTATCATGCAGCAAGACCTCTTCTTTTAACCTTCATCCCTTTCAGTACTACCATCACGTAAAGTTCATTTCTAAAACGAAATTTTTCAAACACATCGTAAACTAGAGGAGAGAAGGCTTACCTCAAGAACTTGCACATCCTGTAGTAGGACCAGCGGCCGTGCACCAGCAGCAGGCGCTCCAAAAAGCGGAACTGAGCCATGGAGTAGTCGGAGGACAGCACAGCTTGCATTCCTTCCTGACCTGAGATGCCCACTCCAATGTGTGCGGCTGCAGTAGTCAAGCAAGGAGGTGCTCAGTGAGTTAATGTAACTTACGGTTTTCAGGATTACTCGCGTCTTAATAAGCTATGAGCAAGACACATTATCTACAGAAAATCAAGACCTGATAATGGATCTAAAAATATGTCTCTTACAACTATGTGCTTTACTTTCAGTAGCCACAGTCTCCGAAGGAAGCAAACGAGAGCAGAAGCTTTTAGCAAAATGACACAAAGATAGACTGAAATAAAAGAGGATTCATTTTTACTCAAAATCAAGAACACATACTTGAAATTCGTTCGGACATACGATTTTACTTTTGAAATTCAAATGACAATGAAAAACAGTCATCCCATTATTGACAGGAAAATGTTCCAAAGAACTCACGTTACCAGTACTAGGTGGTACTTTATACCTTTTAAGCTAAAATAAACACACACAAAAGGAGACAGAACCTCGTGCTAGTGATGTTGTATTGCCTGAAACATAATTTTCTCAAAAAACACATAAAAGAAGCATGCTAACACTGAGACGAAGTCTCACTTTTGATCATGGAAACATCGTTGGCACCGTCGCCTATGGCGAGCGTGACTGCCTTCATGTGCCGCTTGACCAGGTCCACAACCATCGCCTTCTGCAGCGGCGTGACTCTGCAGCAGATCACGGAGCGACCTGGAACAGCGGGCGTGTGAGTCGGGACAGTGGTAGTCATGGTGATCAAAGCTATCAAGTGAATGACGGAACTTGAACACATAAGTGAGAATATGCGTAGGTATTGGTGATAGTGGAGCGAAGGGAATAAGCGTGAAAAGTGACACGATGAATATGTAAATATAACTATTAATGAAACGACTAAATAAACTTCTATAATAAGGATAAATTTATAATACCCACGAGAGCAATAGCAACAAAAATAATGACAAAGATTTAACTGACAGAATAACACGTTGTGTGAAGAAAGCCATGGCGAAGGATATTCTTTAAAAAATATTTCAACTGGGAAGTTTCGAACCTAGGACTATACACAACGAAATCAGTCCTGAGAAGACGTTAAGACGTGGTGCACTGCCCAGGGCTACACTCACATCTGGTAGCGACGTCTAGGAAGAGCTTCTCGAACTTGCGGTTGAGCGCCCACACCAGCGAGTGACCGTTGATGACCAGCGCAAACCCTGACGAACCCTCACCGTCTTCACTTAGAGTGTCCAGACCCGCTGCATTCACATCGTCCCTGCACGTCCACAGCCAGAAAATGTTACACAAGTGCAGACATTGTGCTATACATCACTATAGAAAACGCTAAATGTAATTAACGCTGTTCGTTTCGTTTTCTGCGTCATAAACAGAGAACTTTATTTAAAAAAAGTAACGTATAAATATTAAATAAATGAATAGAACAGATGAGCTAATGAAAACTACAAGTTGGTGCATCAGAGAAAGAGTTCAATCTGTAAAGACAGACAGTCTTCCAATAGCCTTTGTCACTATAACGAAATATTTCACAACATATAAGGCTGTATAAAGACAAATATCTCTTTCCGTGTATGTATACATAGATACAACTGGTTAAGTTGACTGAAGTGATAAACGCCACATCTTTTCAAGGCTAGCGAATGGTGGATACCAAAGTCACAAATGCTGCGTAGAAATACTCAATTTCTGTTAGTTTTATTGCTTCATTCAGAACTGTGTCTTTTAGAACTTAGTAATAGCATTTGCAGCTCTCACAACAGCAAGAATTATGAAGCGTCACTGTAGGTATACACAAAACGTCACCAATAACAGGGCTAATTGAATAGAAATACGCCGTCCTGGTAGTGACTGAAATGGTGACTCAAACATACCGATCAGTATTAAAAAAAAAATATAACTAATTTATTCGAGAACAGTTTAGGGCTTAAAAGATAGAGTTAAATAGTAATATTTATGTTATGAAGGGGACAAATAGAGCGTTGCTATGCTTCACATAGACTACCTAGACAGTACTTAGAGATATACTGGTACGAAGGAGCTATATTCTTGACTAAACGTGACTTCTTTACCTAATAAGAACCAATATGGTATAAGCAACATAGCTGTTACGTAAGCAGATAGTGGACCAAGTTTAAATAACAAATAGAAGCTAAGTCTAGTTATGGAGTTTTAAACAATGATACGTTGAACATGAGGAATACGAAAAAGAAACGTCGAGTTTTCAAGAGAAAATGAGAAAAAATTAAATTGTTTACCTTTCATAAATATTCAACAGGACAGTTGAAAAAAAAACGAAAAGACTAGACCAAGAAAATTTCCATGAACTGAAATAATTAAAAAGAACATTACTCAATATGGTGCAATAGCTATTAATTTTCGGGGGCTGTGAAACAAAAACAGAATCTAAAAACTGCAGTTTCTCAGAAGAGACAAAGCGGAGAAAAAATAACTTTAAGTCACAGAATAGCAATATTTGAAAGTTAAATTGAAATTCATTTTAATTTTAATTCACAAAAAATAATAACAGATATTAAATCAAACAAATAAGGGTTAAAACTTGACTGGAGAAATAAAATTGGGAGGAAATAATTTTTGATAGAATAAATGACATTGTTTCGAATTACAATCCGAGATTCAAAACTTGCTTTTCAGAAAGTGCTTAACTTTTAGAGAAAAGTGCAGGAATTATTGCGGTCGAGGTGCATGCACTGCAAAGTATCACAGAAGCAGTTTAGAGAGTCGGATACCACACTTTTATCAGCACCACGATGCTACTCGCAGGAACCAATGTCACGTGATCGAACGTTAGCATTGAATCGATGTGTGCGTTATTTGCATTTGAGTACCTGATTATCAACCAATATTTGATCATAACTGGAATTAGTGCATCCTGCGCCCAATGTGTAATCGTCTTTTCCGATAGACCAAAAAAGAAGAGAGTTAAATGAACATACGTCCAGGAGGAATGTTTCAAGAACTCGCAATTCAGATCTTGCTACATCCCAGACCACACAGGACAAACACGCAGTGTGCAGAGTAGTAAGAAAATAAACCTTTGACCCACAAAATAATTCCAGCGCCAGACAGAATTACGATTTACTGACGTAGATATCAATATAATAATTGCACGTTTAACCCAATTTTTAATCGAATTTGAAGTCCTAATCATGGAAATTGAGAGCCATTGCGTACTAACTTCTGATGAACTTCAAAATGAGTAATTTATTGAATAAATGAATATAACAATCGTCGTACTCACAAGAATATAAAGCACTAACGAATTTTGAAGCGGCATTTATCTTGTATGGACAATTTAGCGCTTCCTCCTCCTCAACAGTCATGCAATGATACAAGAGTCGCAAAACTATGAAGGTGAAGGTAAGTTTCAAGTTTACAGAGCATTGATACACTGAAGTCAGAGCAGAGTGACCGGCTCTCCACAGCCTTCCTTATGCCCTCCATTTTTACCTCATTCACTTCTGCAGCACAGGTAACAATAGCTGGTATAAAATTTTCTATATTTTGCAAAGCTGACGAGTTCACAAGGAGTTGAGCTTGGCACTTTAACTTTTCGCGTTCTGAAGAGGATTGCAGTCGAGAGTCCTAAGTAATGTTTATAATCCTGGAATAAGTTCCATCCTTCAGAATTTCTATCTATCGACAAGTTATTACTCATCGTCACTGAATTTAAGTTTTGCAAACTGACTGAGTCAATATGACTAGGGCTTTATTAATAGCGGTAAAAAAGGCTAGTTCAGAATTGTTACGAGACAAACGTAAACTTAAAATTTGAAATACCAGAGATTCTGACACACTCTCCCAGCCCGTAATAGCTGCTCATACCTCAAGTCCGAGCTGACGCACATCGCTCAGAACCAATGTCTTCTGTGGATGACGCAATGTTAGTGGCAGCTTTACGAAACGAATAAGTGGCTAAATGTAAGAACGGCTACTACAACACCTTGCAATCAATTGACTACGCATTTTCAGACATTTCTCAACTTGTCAAAATATTTTTTCAACGCCAGCGATGGTGATGATCGACACCAAAGTATGTATGAATATGTACTACGAAGTATAGCAGACAATTTATCATTAAACTGGCATATTTATTCTATAGAACTTTTACAGTTTAGTTTTTAACGTCGGAAGTAATTGAAATACGGATGACTTGATGGTTTGACGTTGGATGGAATGACGATGCATACGAAGCATAATTGCGTTATTTACATACAAAGGCAACATAGGTAAGTCATAGGTGCAAACCTATAGAAACCAAAAACATTTTTGAGGACCATGTGAACTCATGGAACTTCAAAGAAAACAATGCCAACTGTCACTAGTGCATACGGCAGTTTCTTGAATATAAAGATGGATTTTCAAGTACAGTCGCGTGAGTGTTCTTAGTTGGTGATTGCATGTACCATCCGCTCTTTCAATTTGCAAGCAATACAAAAAAAGCGATTCTAAGCCAAAAAGTAAAGAATTCAGAATGCATTTCAAGCTGTCGTTAATCAATTGCAATTTGAATATTATTCCACAGCCGGAACGTTTAAAACTCTACGAAAGGCCGCTATAACTATAACTAGGGCTTTAGTTAACAGTTACTTAGGGGGTGCTATTCATGTTAGAATGTTTCTAGGGTGTATGTACAAATTCATTTTTAACGTCAGTTGAGTGTTTTCTGCACGCCCATCCGTGCCTTGCACATTTCCGAGTTGCAAGTAAACACATTCGTGAGTAGATTACAGGCAAACACACCTGGCACGCATGAACGTGTTACACACAAAGAGGTTCAAAACGTATTTGCGAGATACCCCAAAGTATCTTCAGTCCCGAAGCCAAGCAGAAAGAAAGCTGCACTACAACCAGCAATCGTGGCAGCAGTATCAGCAATTGTAGCAGTAGTACCAGCAGTCGTGGCAGCAAGGTAATGCAACTGCACTAGTAGAGTAGCAGCAACGGTGGATTGGTAAGAAGGGAGCACTCGGTGTGGCAAGCGGAGATGGAAAGCACGCATCAAAAAAGGCATTAACTGGTCAACGTACGTTGTGGCGAACCTCTTGGTGTTGTTAAGACTGTTGGGCGGGTACCTAAAGTTGACAACTGACACAGTGGTATTGTTGCCTGGGTCTGCAGCAGCGGCAGCGCTGGACACAGCGCGAATATCCTCCAGGTAGTTGCGCAGCTGACTTTCCACTTCGCTCGCCGTCTGACCATCCACGATCAGCACATCCACCAGGTCGTCGGTAAGCAGCTGCAATAAAAACTCGAGTTGAGATATTGGTTGGAAATTAATAATCGAAGAGAAGACGCGGATACTGAAAGGAGTAGTTTAAATTATTTCGTAATTCCTACACATTGATTACACAGAAAAGCAATGGTCGAAACAATCTAGTCACTGCACAAGGTCCTCAAGTGTCAAGTAGACACTTCTACGTAGAGTACATTATGGGAACAGAGGATTTTCGGTGGCAAACTGATCATGGGGCATGAAAGTAAAAATAATTTACTGTTCACATGTGACAAGCACTAGCTTAAAAATTAAGTGGAAGTCAGTACCGGTGGTAGGGTCAATTGCTTTGTTCAGGATGAAATGTTGCGCAAATATGAGTCTCTTGTACCCTCTACGATGGACTGGACGAACGTAAGCACGCCAGCATAATGACAACATTATCTCTACTACTTTTAGGAAGGTCTAGTATTTGAGACGTCTCGGCAGATAGGTGTGTTATATAAGCAAAATACGCCTAACTTGCTCCAGAAACTAATGAAATTATTGCTTCAAATTGAGATACTAACAGAATTTTTGCGAGTCAAGTTATAATGTTACTTTTAATGCAGTGTAAGATGCAAGATGTTGTTGAAATTAAATTTCGTCCTGGACACCTTCAATAATACAACATTAAATGGATGTCATAAAATATTAAGAGTAACTGGTAACTTTCAGTTGATCTAGCTTAAACTAACCGCCGGACAAGACACAGAAGCTAACCCCTAAAATGAAACAAAATTCACTTCACTCATTTGTCCTCCTCTGGAACGAGCATCTCATTTTGATAGTTGTGTTCCGCTTGTCCACCAACAAGACACAAAGCTAGACTGTACAACAAAACATGACCAACACGAACACAGATATCGAGCCTCTACATTACCTGACACGAGTAACCAATGTTGATGGCAGTCTCCTGTTTGTCCCCTGTCAAGACCCAGAGCTTGATGTCGGCGAGGGCGAGCGAAGCGATGGCCTGAGGCACTCCGTCCTGCAGTTTGTCCTCGATGGCAGTAGCTCCAATGAGCGTCAGGTTCTTCTCGACCTCCTCGTAGATCTCGTGCAGCTTATCGTCGCGGTTGCTGACTGAGGTCGCTGCCTCGTGGTGGCGTCTTTTCCAGTCCTACAAGCGCATCCAATCAATATCATTCATCGAATACATGGGCTGGAATTATAAAATTCAATTGAAAACAGATAATACAAAGTAAGCAAATTTTATTCATTGCTAAGGATCATTTCATTCACATAGCAAAATAAAAACTTCAGTGAAGTACGATCTTCTAAGGCTTAGTGTTTTTCGATCATAATTAGTCACTTCAAAAGACGTCAGCCATCCAAATATTATCTCCTTAATTTTCTAAGCGCGACTGAATCAAAACAGTCAAAAAAAAAATACTTTCAAATTTTATCACTTTGCTCAAGAAAATGCCTCTTTTACTTGCAGACAAGCATCGGCGAAGAAATCAAGTTTCCTTTTGCCCAAATTCTTACTATGTGATGAAGAAATGAACTAACATTGACTGCTACCGTGAGTACCAGCACGAGGAAGGGCACAAGTGAAATACCTAAGCCTCCAATCCCCACACGTTCACGCTGCGTAGAAACAAAGCACGCTCCTAACAAGCTGCTGCAGCTGCACGACTGCTCACGCCACACTCTGAGCGGACCTGACGCGCGTGACATGCTAATGCTCATCCGCTCCAGATCACCACTCATTTATTCTTCCATTACACCTCGTATTTTCAAATGAACACGAGCAGTTACACGAAAGTACAACTGACTGTTAAACTGGACCGAGCAGACGAGCGAGAATAGGAGCCTCAACATTCATTGAACAACGCAATACTTATCTGGTATTGAAGAGTCTCTTATAGAGCTTTTAATGCCACAACCCTCTTCTTGGGCCCTGGTGATGTTTTCGAGTACAAAAAATGAATTGTCTCAATTAATAATTAAAAAAAAAATACAAACTTCCCTTACTTTCACAAGATTAAACCATGGTTCTTGAGATCTATAATCTTTTGACACCCTCGGACCATAGCTAAGCATAGATATACGTGAAATATGATTGTGGATTTCGCATGAAAGTCGTCAGGAAAACCTGCAGGTGAGGTGTGGGTTGAGAACACAGACTCACTTGGAAGTAGGGCTCCTCGAGGTCCTTGACGGCGAGACACAGCGTTCTCAGCCCCTCCCCTGCAAATTTCTGCACGCGCAGATGCAAGTGATCAGGTCAACAGTAGCTTGCAACACAAAACATTAATTGGACACTGCATGAAATGTGACCACTGACGATAACGAAAAACAATCCAATATTGAAAAAATGAAAAAACTAAAGTAATTTTCATAAAGCCTTGAACTTCACCAGGAAATAACATTTACCTTTAATTATATACTTTTTATCGGTACCAGCAAGTAGAATTGCAAGTTACAAACATTAAAAATTATGGAGTACTAATAATACAGAGTTTCAAATTGTTAATTGTGCAAGTGTTCATCGTAAACAAAAAAGTAAGTAGCGACATGAAGGGTATAAAGCTACTGTAAATGTTTGTGGAAATTGTTTTCTTGCTTCGTTATCCGATAAATAAACAACCAAACTTTTCTCGAACACAGTAGCGTTCACTTAGAGCTTCTAATGGCTTCCTGTACAAGACCAACATTTTGAAGTGAGAAGCATGCACTGCTGACTCACGTTCAGATGCTCTTGAGTGTGGTAGTTAATGGCGTCCTGGCCCTTCTTAAGGCGCTCGTACACAATGGAGTCTGCTCCCTTACAGTAGAGGCGGATCTTGCCGTCTCGCCGCAGGATAACGCTCATCCGTTTCCGCACGTTATTGAAGTCAAGTATGCACAGCAGCTCGTATGTCTCTTCCGTGCCGTTTGCCTGCCTCGCCATAGGAACAATTTTTAGGAAAGTGTTTCGCATCAATATACAAAGTATACTCAAGAAGCTTGTTTCAAACAATAAGGCTGATAACATACTGAGGAGGTAAAATCAGAGTTGTTATTCACAAAGAGCAAAGACAACGTGACTCACGGAGATGGTAATACTGTTGGGTGTGCGAGAAAGGAAGACAAAGCCGAAATTACGAGCGGCTGACACGAGAGCACCCTCGTCAGGGGACTGCGCCTGGTACTCCAAATTGCCTGCCGAGGCACACAAATCAAATGAAGACGACACTCACAGGGACTGTTAGGCGCTCAACAGGGAATACATCCTTATGAAAAAGATAAAATAAATCGTACAGCAAAATCTTCAAGAAATAGCAAAACTAGGAATTGTGCCGAATGAAAAATGTAAGAGAAACTTCAATCTCATAATTTCCCAAACGTGGAAACTAAATAAACAATATTTCCAACTAGTACTTTACCATACTGGAAGACCCTTCATATTTATCCTGTCATGTACGAAATTGAGTGATGACTACTATAGATGGAGATATTGCAACACGTACTATTTTACACGTAAGTGTGAGGACAATTGTAATTTCTACCATTATAAGCCATCATTGAAAACGATTTAAACTATCAGGGGAAAATAAATAGATACACAAAGCATTTCGATTAAGTTTGATGTATACTGCACCATCAAATAACCGCTGTAGACCACTGACCACACGACACCAGGAGTAGTAAGTTTTGAGCTCACCATTCTTATGCTCAGGCATGACAGTGTGGCAGAGGGCGAGCAGCCGGAAGAACTCCTGGCAGTTCTTGTCCTTGGACTTGAGGGCATCAGTAAGGGAGTTGTCGTAGAACTTAAATGAGGCCTCGTGGTACGGGTTCTGGGACAGGTCCACAGAGCGCATGCCCTGCCACACCACCGCAAAAAAGAGGTACTCATTACACTTTTTTGAGACTATGTATAAACTCAGCATTTCATGGCTTTTATTCGGGTAAGTGCTCCCTACTCTCACGAACTGATCTGTGGCGTGATTAGAATGAGGCTATAGGAACGAACCTTCGGGCCCATTCTTGTTATGGATAATTACTTCGATAATTATTCTCATACCCAAGTCCCATGCCGTAATTCTAGTCGCGTCAACCATGGCGGCAGCGGGATGGTTGACGCGGCTAGAATTACGGCATGGGACTTGGGTATGAGAATAATTATCGAAGTGATGAAGAGGTAATTTTTACTATGCTAAGAATGTTATTCAAACGTACACAACCCGTATGCTCAAGTATTTAGATCGGAACTTGAAATTGTATAATTTAAATAGTAAAATAATAACCAAAACTACGTGCATTTTGAAATAAATTTTTCTACTGATAAATATTTTTTGCTGATTTTTGGAAATGTATTTGTAGGAGTCCACGAAATCAATAGAAGTTTAGAACATAAAATGCACCGAATACATATTTAGAATGGATGCTATTTTCATTGCCTATCTTTTCTTACGAAAGTAAATTATTCTAAAACAAGTTTCATAAATAATTTTCGACGGTGAAAGTCCCATATTTCAATACCGGGCGACAGGACAGTTATGTTCAGACGCATACACACTCACGGCTATGTCTCTTTCTTATCATAAACGGGGGCATGTGATCTACCTCAGTCTGGTCTACTATAAGTAGTCAAGTCAAGCAACTAGTGAAAAAAATAGAGCCCAGCAAAATTGTCAGGTTCTGAACATCAGGACCACGAACTCGTGTTTTCTTTTCCTACACCTAGGCCGCTCCTGACTACCTGCCCTCAAATCAAGAATCAGGCATAATTGAAGTAACTTCGTCCTACCTCAGTGACCTCGAAAGGCTCCCCAGTTCTGGGGTCAAGTAGCTCTCCGTACGACTGTCCGTTGATGGAGCACTTGTTGAACACCATGATGTTCTGAGGAAGACGGGAAAGCTGCATTACTTGTAACATCGTTTCATTATTTGGACGCACATATGTTTTTAAAAAGCATACTGGTTTTTATGCATTGAAGTTAGAATATTATAGCATAAGAAGAGCAGCTCCAGGAACGGGAAGAAATCAACGTTTGCATCACACAAACCTCCTCAGATGCACACAGCAAAATGAGCTTCACACTAGTCCATCATTATGGAAACATCCACAACCTAGGGGTGGCGGATCAGCCTTCTGACTTATGAGAAATGAAAGCTTGGCATTTTATGAAATGCCCGCTTCCAACCACAATACATCTGGTAAACAACACTCGAAGCAACACAACTCTGAGGAAACTTCTGAATACTTCAACACAATTGTAAGGCGGTTCTTCAAAACTCAACACTACTACAGTTAAAGAACTAGTACTACAGTTAAAGAACTAGTGCATTTCCACTTGAAACACACAATAAACAGAGGAAGTACCCCCAAACGTACCCTGGTGAGTGTGCCTGTCTTGTCGGAGAAGATGTACTCAACTTGACCCAGTTCCTCATTGAGGGTGGTGGTGCGCGCCTTGGCGAAGGTGCGCACAGTCTTGTCCGGGTCTTTGAGGTCCGGCGACTCGTAGATCATCCGGTCGTCCCAGTTGATCAGGAAGCTCTGGCACAGCCGGATCACTTCCACGCTGGGAACGGGAAAACATGAAAAATTTCGAGAAATTTCCTAAATCAAAATAAATGGTCAAGTTCTCTTCAGCCAAGCCAACTCGTTGTCATTTGCTCATAGAGACCAAAGCTAAAATAAAGTGATTGCTAGAGGTCGTTTGAACGCTGTATCGGCCTTCGCTTGAAAGAGCAACACGCCAGACTACAAAAGAGAATATGAACGTAAGTCAAAATTGACTCATAAGAGATCACACGCGAGGGAAATCGAATTACAATCGGAACACAAACCCGCACTGATATTAGCCTGAGCAGTATGTTGGAGATGACATTAGCATTGGAGTGAGGGATTCGGGCACTCAACTCCTTAACGATCTGTCTAGTGACCATCTACCTACCCTTCATCAGTTAAAAAAAAACACTAAGGTGCAACATAGCGCTTTTGGATTTTATGTAAACAAGTAACGCAAGGGTTACAGTTATATAAGGACATTCTAATCAAGCGTAAAGCGGTGCAGGTTAATCAGACGTTTTCTATATTTGAGACGTACAATCTACATATACACGGTGTCTCAAAAAAAATGTACTCACCCTTTAACCGTTGCTAACATGCTGTCTTCTTTGTGTTGCAGGTGCGAGGTTCGAACCTTTGCGAACATGATTCTTTAATCACATTTAATCATGTTCGCAAAGGTTCGAACCTCACACCTGCAACACAAAGAAGACAGCATGTTAGCAACGGTTAAAGGGTGAGTACCGTTTTTTGAGACACCCTGTATAATCGACTATGTATCTCCATCTCTCTCTCTCTCTCTCTGTATCTGTCCGTCCCATTACTTCCTATCTATTACTGAAGAAAAATTATTAAACTGTCATCAGAACGAGTATGCATGTATTACAAGCATTGTATTGTGGATACCAAAGGTGCCTGACTACTATAAAATACTCCATTTTTTATGTTATTAGCTTTCTTCTCTTACATGGCTATGTTATCGGTAGATACGGTACAGAAATGAAGTTCTGTATATATTAATGAAAATTATTCAGATTTTGATAGGTCCACGGGTACAACTAAAAAATGTATTTTATTTCATAGATCCTTTATTTTATCGTTTCAAACCAACGAATTTCAACGGGTATTATCTGGGCCATGTTAACGGTAGATAAGATACAGAATGGAAGTTCTGTGAATATTAACGAGGAGTATTCATTTAAAACACAATCATTCTCGTAAATTTTTAATTCATTCCTTTTTATAATTTTAAATTAGTCAAATCTAAATCGTGGAATTTCCACGGGAACTGTCTAGTAACTAATAAACAAATAAACATAATTTTGACGAACGAGTACTAACTTGAATGATTATGAGACTGATACCTGAACAAACATCAAGCTCGAGCCATAAGAGAAAGGGAAATACCCTTAGGCTAGAGACCACTGAAATGACACACATACCTCTTCCACAGAAAATATCAGTAGGGACGAAATGAATATATCCTTTAACCAATTACGATAAATGAAACACACAGTAGACTCGCATCTCCTGTGCGTGTGACCTGACGTAGCAACTCAGGCTAACAAGTTGTTTTGTAGGCTTTATTGTTCATGCTACTGTATGCTCGAGCCACAATACCACATATGTAGACTTCATGGCCTCGTTACTCACGCTCACTTGTTCTACCGCAATACACATTCACGAGACTTTGCAAATTGCCTCAGAGCACATTGACGCAAGTAAGTGTACCGCTGAGCGACCTGACCTCATGTGTAGACCACATGGCGTACATACTAAACACGTCTATTGCCTATCCTTACATGCACACGTTACACACCGGTACGCACTCATCGTATAACGGTACGAGTACACGTGTCATGCAGCATCACTAGCATGCGTATACTGCTCCAGAAGCTCACCTGACATATAGGGAGATAGGCACGACGGTGTTGAGCACGATGGCGTAGGAGAAGAAGATGAGAAGAGCAATGACAGTAGGGCCTCCCACAGGGTCCGTGGGCACCAGTTCGTCCCACGGCAAGAACAAGGTGAACTGTTCACCTGCAGACACAAGAACTCAATTAAATTGCAACTGTCGCACCTCAGGCGCACACAACTGATAACTGTGGGAACTGTCGACTGGTGTTCACGCACTACGGAGTTTTAAAATTAAATTAAACAATTAATTTATTGTTCGTTACAAAGTCCCCTGAGGTTAAAAAATTAAAATCTTACAAATTAAACATATGACCGGCATAAAGCCTCAGAAAGTAACAGAAATTTAATTTATAAATATATTACTTCAAGCTTGAGTGCAATACACTTACCTTGACAGTTTTTGCAATAGACAGCTAAATTTAAATGAGTGAAATGGATGAAAGTAATCCAGGCTAGTTACAAATCAAAGACACTTAGAAGCACTTTTTAAATACTGCAAGGCTCAGACCAAAATACAGTTTCTCGTAGAGACAAGCACAACTAAAAAGCTACATGAAACCACAGTACTCTGAGGGTATTGTTGTCTATGTGATGTTGTCTGAGTGATGAGGGCATTGTTGTCTGAGTGATGAGGGCATTATTGTCTGAGTGATGAGGGTATTGTTGTCTGAGTGATGAGGGTATTG